>SOPF01016449.1:584-10871 GCA_012979155.1 Hypericum perforatum
TAGTGGGTAAGGGTAAAAGTCAATAATGCCCTTATGTGATTATGGACTATTGGATCTGATTTTTTTGAAATAAAATTAGATCCAATAGTCCAGAAGAGAGTCCCCAAATGGAAACACCCTCTACATAGTCCCCAATGAATCCATTCTCCTTTTGGGCTATTTGCTTGGAGAGTTCTAGGTACGATATCATGTGTTCGAAGGCTAGCCATGGGAACATGGGTATGTGCAGCTGTTTCTTGTCTTCTGCCATGGATTTGATTGGTCCGAGGGAAAGAAAGAAAGAAAGAGTGAGTGAGATTTTTTTTTTTTAGAAATGAGTCAGATAGGGTTTAATAATTTGGTGTCGATGGTGGGTATATATACTCACTCTATAGTATATACATCCTCTAGCTTCGAGACACTATGAAACAAATTATATCGATTCATTTATGGTCCGCTGAAATTGAAAAGGACATATTATATGACATTTTAGTAAAACATTGTAAAATAATTCATTTTATCGCTTACCGAAAAACATCTCACTTGCGCCAACTCGTTGTGGCACAATTACCAATATTTTAGGACGGTGGTGAAATAAATAGAACTTAAATATCATCTTTTGTTTTCTCGATTTATTTGAAAAAAATTCTGAAATAAATGTTCTAATACCACAGAACTTGTATTTTTCTAGTTTTATCTTCTTTTATATGATATTCTGATTTTATTTTGATTTGAACAGGGCTCCTCCACTCGGAACCCGCTTCGAACAATCCCACGCCTTTGTTCTTCTCCGGTAATCAATTGGATTGGTGTCCCACATTTCTTAGGTTTTTTGGTGTTCAACTTTATGTTTTGTTACGATTCTGTAATGTTTGTGTACGTGGTGTATATTGACTCTGTGCGCAGGCATGATTACTCTTCTGTGATTAATATTTTCACTTATTAAAAAATAATTTTGTATATAACAAGAAACCCCTACTTGGCTATCAACCCAAGACATCATTGTTATGGTCTTTTTCGCCTTGAATTTCTTATTGGTGAAAATATCTTAAAATCCAAACAAAATTATATTTTAAAATTTGAGAATCTCACTCGAGGTGACACGATTGGCACACTTCTTCCGTAAAATGATTTTCGATATTGATTTGGTCTGATCTTGAGTTTAAAAGAAGCAAGGCATGGAATATCCTCGCTTATGATCGAGGTTCCGGCACTTTTCTCCTCATGTGCTCTCTACTACATTTTGATTATTTTTGTTTTGGGCCCTTCGCTGATGAATCGAGCTAGGCCCATCTCGTACATTCCTATAGACGTGGATGCTGCCCCAGTCAGCTTTGGGTTTCGACAAAAAAAAAGTCAGCTTTGGGTCGTGTTAGGATCGCACAACACCAACGCGGGAACAAAGTCGCACAAAGAACACGAACACAAAATGTAACGTGGTTCGATCTATTGCCTACGTCGAGAAAAGAGAACTTTTTATTGATGGGAACTGAATTTCAAAGCCCTTAATACAACCCTAATAACATGTCTTTATATAGTAGACAACACTTAGGGTACAAGAAAACCTATCTCACCACAAATCAACAGGTCGGCTCAACAGTCGGCCCTTTGTTTTTTTTTCTATAAGTAACACATTATTATCTCAAAGAATTCGAAAATAGAGATTACACCAAGATATCACATCAAGATACCAAGAGACGAGAACGACGGGTCGTTCACAAAGGAGTCAATAGTCGAATCTTTGAGGAAGGTGATGGTCAAGGAAGGGGAAAATATTTATTTGGAAAATGCAGATGGAACGTGTTTTTGGGGACAGAGCTTCACGATAAGTACGTGGATGATTTAATTAGTTATCTCAAGTATCACGTGGTAACGCAAAATAAGAAAAATATACTAATTAATTCTGCAACCATCTTGGCTTGGTGATTCCAATGCACCCATGGATCATGGGCGAGATCTTGCCCACCTTTTTAATCTTAATTGTATTTTATTTTTACTTTTTTGCGCTCAGTCATTATATATATTTTTTGAAATTAATTTCTACCTACTAGTCTTATCAACCAACCTAAATAATTAAACAAGGAAGTTGAAAGCGAGTTATCGTCCTTGCAATAACTTGGAGTTTTCGGTTTCCTTGTGTTTATTAGAACAAATCTTATTAAGCAAATATATATAACAAAACATATAACTCTGGTGGCTATACTAATATGCCATTGTCTAAAACAAACCAACACAACCATCCTCTAATTGTAAAAGACGAGTCCAATAATTTATCTTATATAAGACAAGTATATGTCCAAATCAATTATATTTGAGACACATTTTAATAATCCGAATAGAAAAGATAAAGAAAAAAAAGACTTCATTTTATGATTTACTAAAAAACTTATGTGCATCATAAAAACGTCAGAGTTTGTTGGGATAAACTATTCAAATTAAAAAATTGCCGTGGAAATGGATGGGTCCATGTGATGGACGATTCGAGCCCCTGCCCAATGAGTCAGACGACAGTAATGGACGATCTAATCAAGCATATACGTAGTTTAACAATTATATGCAATTGTAAGAGCGAATTAAGGTTTGATCTTCCGCATTTAAAATTTTAATTTCAGGACCCGCCTCGAACAGAATTCGTCGGCCCAGTTGCCCGATAAACAGGCTGGGCCGGATACCTGGATATTCACCCAAAAACAATTAATTAATCACCAGTTGTGCGCCAGCGGTACAATTTTTTTTTTCAAGCTTCATACGTCAATATAAAGCAAAGCAAAGAACTAAATCACCAAGTTCCCAATAGAAGCTTGAGAGTTGACCAAAAAACCCCTAATTCTTCTCCTGAACCATGGCCATCCACCAAACCAAATGGCTTCACATAGCCATGATGGCAAAGCATCATGCCTCGATCTAAAGTGCTTCCCAAAGAGCGTCCTCATGCAAGCCCTTTGTAGCTCTAGAGAAATCAGAGTCACGGTATTGGTGAAAATATCTTAAAATCTAAACAAAATTATATTTTAAATTTTGAGCAATCTCACTCGAGGTGACACGATTGGCACGCTTCTTCCGTAAAGTGATTTCCGACATTGATTTGGTCCGATCTTGAGTTTAAAAGAAGCAAGGCATGGAATATCCTCGCATAAGATCGAGGTTCCGGAACTTCACGTGTCACTAATCGCCATTTGCCTCGTGTGTTTTCTACTAGATTTTGTGATTTTGATTATTTTCGTTTTGGGCCCTTAGCTGATGAAGCGAGCTAGGCCCATCTCGTACATTCCTATATGCGTGGATGCTGCCCCCGTGTCGGCCCTTTGTTTTTTTCTTTTATAAATATTATATTACCTCAAAGAACTTGAAAATAGAGATTACACCAAAGTATCACATCAAGATTATTAGATAACACATATTATAGAAAAAATGACATATGGTATCTAGGTACAAAAACAAATGTGCCACCAAGAGAGAACTAAATATCATAGTGATAATTCATAAAACAAAAAGGGCAAATTATCTTCAAGTCCCTGGTCTTTACCGAAATCTCCTATTGGGTCCCTCCTGTTACATAAATGATTAATTCATCCCTGTTTTATTCAAAAATGTTTGTCTCGAGTCCCCACGGACCAAATCAGACTTTTTTTTAATTTTTTGTCATGTGAAATTACTATTTTACCCTTCATAAAATGACAAAATTATGATGAAATTTGTCATTTTGTGAAGGGTAAAATAGTCATTTCACATGACAAAAAATTAAAAAAAAGTCCAATTTGGTAAGTGGGGACCCGAGACAAACATTTTTGAATAAAACATAGACCTAATACTCATTTATGACAAAGGAGGGACCCAATAGGAGAATAATGTAAAAATCAGGGACCTTAGGGTAATTTGCCCAAAAAAATCATAGTGATTCAATATTCACCTAAAAAAACAACCAAAGATAAACCAAACTTAAGGAAGATCAAATACTCACGAATGATATAGACTACATCCCGCCACCTTAACAACACGAAGGATATTAAATACATCTTTTTTCCAAGAAATGTCCGCGACGAAAACAAAGCACCACACCTTAATTGAAAGTTAATAGAATTTATGAATCTGGGCTTTAGACAGAATAAAATAAGAAAGGAAGATGAAGTTGGAGAAATGTTTGAATTTATCGATACTCCAAACTTACGAATAAAAGATATACAAGTGTCATATATATACAGCGTAAAAAGAAATCCTATAACCGTCTCTGGATAAAACTAATTTAGGGTGGGATTTGTGCGAATCTTCCTCCCACTTTCTTCGCTCTGATTGCCGCGTATCCCAGCTGAAGGGGGGAGAGCTTTGGATGTCGACATCCTTCCTCTTTCTATTCCAGCTATCCCCAAATAAGCCACTGATCTTTTTCTTTCGTGGGCTTCTTTTAACTTGAGCCCAAAATTGTCCAACTATATTGCAAACAAGGGGCCCAAGTAATTCTCCCTCGCTTTCACTCTTTAAATGGGAGCAAAGGGCAGCCACCCTTGCTTGCTTCTCCTCAATCAATGGTCTCAATTTCAATAGTCCCCTGCAAGCTGGACTGTGAATGTTGAACAGTCCAAGCTTGGAAAGAAAATGGAGGAACAAGGTCGGTGCCAACAGTTTGGTCAAGATGTCTACAATTTGGCCGTAAGCAGGAACGTGAAACAACTTGATTAACCCGGATTGAATGCGTTCTCGAATCATATGGCAATCAATCTCGATATATTTTGTCTGTTCATGAAAAACGAGATTCTCGGCAATATAGATTGCGGACTTATTGTTGCAGAACACGGAAGCGGGCAACTGTGATGGGAGGTGAAGATCTTGGAGGACGTATGTGAGCCATTGTATCTCGCATCCAATGGAAGCTAAGGCGCAATACTCGGCCTCTGCAGAACTTCTGGAGACGGTGGCTTGTTTCTTAGATCGCCATGAAATTAAAGAATTCCCCAAATATATACAATACCCTGTGGTAGAACGTCGAGTGTCGGGGCAACCATCATAATCAGCATCGCAGAAGCCTGAGAGTTTGATTTCAGAATTGCTTAGAAAAAACAAACCAAGTCCGGGATGTCCCTTGATGTATCGCAGGACCATGTGTACTGCTTTCTTATGGATCATTAAAGGAGACGCCAAATACTGGCTCAATTGATAGACTGCAAAATAGATGTCGGGTCTAGTTATTGTTAAATACAGCAGCTTTCCTATGATCTACCGATATGCACCATGATCGTTGACTGGTGGGGAATCAACATCAGCACTGAGATTGATGTTCTGAACTATAGGAGTAGGCATCTGTTTACAATTCTCGAAACCAGCATCTGTAAGGATGTTCACAGCATATTGGCGTTGGTAGATATGAATTCTAGCTTGAGATCGCGCAACTTCCATTCCGAGAAAAAACTTCAGTTTTCCCGAGTCCTTAATTTTCAATTTGTCATCTAAGAAATGCTTGACAGATTGTATATGATCAAGAGAGTCCCCTGCCATGATGATATCATCAACATAGACCAAAAGACAGGTAAAGAAACCATCACCACGGAAGATAAACATGGAGTAATCTGACTTTGCTTGTTGAAAACCAAATTCGAGCAAGAGAAAAGACAACTTCTCAAACCACTGTCTACTGGCTTGCTTCAAGCCATAGAGTGATTTCTTGAGTTTGCAAACCTGATGTGTTGCAGAAGACAACCCAGGTAGAAGATCCATATACACTTCTTCGTGTAAATTGCCATGGAGAAAGGCGTTGTTCACATCTAGCTACTCCAGGTGCCAATTCTTACACGCTATAACAGATAAGATGGTGCGAACAGTGCTCATACAGACTACTGGTGAGAAGGTGTCAATATAATCTACACCATATGATTGAGTGTACCCTTTTGTAATGAGCCGAGCTTTAAAACGCTCCACGGATCCATCAGAGTGACGCTTTATTTTATAGACCCACCTGCATCTAATCGAGTGCTTGTTAGGTAGTAAGGTGGTCAACTCCCAAGTGTCATTGCTCTTCAAAGCTGTCAATTCAGATTGCATTGATGCTCTCCATCGAGGATCCAAACTTGCTTCAGAGAAAGAACTTGGCTCTTTGATGCTGTCAAGAGCTATAGTGAAAGTTTTGTGAGCAGCACCAAGATGATCCGTGGTCAATACAGAAGAAATTGAGTGAGAAGAGATGGCCCGTACCTGACTATTACCTAATAGAGACGATTGGCACTGCTGAGATAGAATGGAACTATGGATATAATCTTGGAGGTAAGTTGGTTCATGGATGGTTCGAGTGGACCTCCTAGTGGGAGGTTCTAGTGCAGCAGGACTGACTGCAGGAGTTGAGATTTCTGGTTGGGATGGTAATGTTGGTAGTGGAGGTTGTAGAGAGGGTAATGGAGGTAAAGGATGCAGATCATCGTCATCTATGAAGTCGAGAGGCATTGTGGACGACGCATGAGTTGGACTACCCAAATTAGCTGGTAGTGTCGTCTGAAAAGGGAAGACATTCTCGTAAAAAATTACATCACGAGAACATATAGTGGTGTTTGTATCCAGATTGTACAGTTTATACCCCTTGAGTCCTTCAATATGTCCCAGAAAAATGCATCTTTGAGCACGAGAGTCAAACTTGCTCTGGCGTGGTAACGTTGCTGCATAACACAAGCAGCCAAATACCTTCAAGTGTGTATAGGTAGGAGGTCGTTTATGGAGGATTTCAAAAGGGGTGTGGTTGGATAAGGAAATGGAAGGTATGATGTTGATCAAGTGGACTGCGTGGAGTATGCAGGAGCTCCAAAAGGCTAATGGTAAGTAGGCTTGGAATCGAATGGCTCTAGCTATGTTGAGTATGTGTTGATGGCGTCTTTTAACGCGTCCATTCTGCTGAGGGTTATACACATAGGTGGTTTCATGGATAATTCCTCTATGCTGAAAGAAAGTGTGCATGAGGAATTCACGTCTTTGATCTGATCTGATCTTCTTAACCTTACGATTGAACTATTTTTTGACCAAGTTGCAGAATTTTTCCAAGTGACTCAGCACCTCAGCTTTATTTCGCATCAAATAAACCCAAATAGCTCTGGAGTGATCATCCACGATTATGAGGAAATAACTAAAACCATCATACGAGGGAGTAGAATAAGGTCTCCAAACATCAACATGTATAAGATTAAAACATGAACTTGCAACACTGCTGCTAAGAGGGAACAAACTTCTTCTTTGCCTTGCATAGTGACAACAATCACAAGGTCCATTGTTTCGCATAGAGATAGAAGGATCTAGCTTTCGCAGAAGTTCTAACTTAGCTCTAGAAATGTGTCCTAGCCTACAATGTCACACATCAAGTGTATGCTGAATGTAAGGAGAGGTTGTATTGGACAAACATAATAGTTTAGAGGAGTCAACAGGTTATAGTTTCTGGAGGAGGTACAGTCCGTTCTTTTTCTCAGCAGTGCCAATCTTCATCATCGAGGTAAGGTCCTGCACATCACAAGCATTTGATACAAAAGTCAGTGATAATGGTAGATCATTGACCAGACGACTGACAGAGATCAGATTAAACTTGAAGGATGGCACAAATAAAACATCGAACAGCATCATCTTAGCAGATAAAAACACAGTTCCTATGTGCGTTGCTGAGAGTTTGCTTCCATCAGGAAGTGTAATATGAACAGATTCTACAGCTCTTGGTTGAGTCAAACAAGCAAACGAGCAAATGACATGAGTGGAAGCCCCAGAGTCCAAGATCCAGTCATTAGTTTTAATACACGAACCAGTGAACTCCTGCAGGTTACAAAGTGGCAAGATACCTGCAGAATTCATTGAAGTTTCTGCAACAAGAGAAACAGAGTTAGGCTGGATATTCTGCTTCGATTCAATGTTGTTGCCTGAGTGCTGAGAAAAAGTCTTCCTCATCATGTTCATTAGCCCCTGAAGTTGCTCTGTACTCAATCCGAACTGACCACCTTGGTTGGATCCACTTTCAGTTGCTGCAGCTGCGATCATCTGGTTGGTTCGCAGCCTTGGCTTCCATCCAGGTAGAAAGCCATGGAACTTGAAACACTTATCAACAGTGTGGCCTTCCCTGTTACAATGAGTACAAACAGGCCTCTTGGTGCCAAAACGCTTAGCATACTGAGAAGCACATATAGCAGGAGAGTCATTCCCAAAGTGTGATGCAAAAATAGCAGGAGAGACATTAGATTTAGGCAACTGTGGTAGCTCAACCACCTGTCTCTCATGTTGAGAGACCAGATACATGACACGAGTCATGGTGGAAGAGGATCCATCATCAAAATCTGAGTTCGGATGTTCCCAAAATTATCATTAAGCCCAAAAAGAAAACCGATGATATGGTCTTGCTCCATTTGTTCAGAAATCAAAGTGGTTGCAGCACAAATCGTGGAACTATCAGTAGAGCACTTATAAACTGGTATGGGTCTAAACTGTATCAGTTGATCCCACAACGATTTATATTTAGAAAAGTAGTCATTCACAGTCATGATACCTTGCGAGTAGTTGGCTATCTCCTTCCTCAAGTTGGCTATTTTGACGAAGTCTCCACGCCCAAATCTTTCTCGAAGATGATCCCACATCTTTGCAGCCGAATCGAACCACAATAAGCTCTCTCCAAGCTCTGGTTCAATCGAACGCATCAGCCACCTTATCACCAGAGTGTTGCACCTCTTCCATGCCAGGAAAAGTGCATCGCCCTTCGCAGGAACATCAATGCTATGATCGACGAAGGCCAGCTTGTTCTTGGACTCGAGTGATTGACTCATAGCTCGAGTCCAGGAGTGATAATTTCTCTCGTTCAGCAGGGGAGATACCAAGATTTCTACAGGACTTTCTCCGGGATGCACATAGTACGGGTTCGTAAATTCACCAGAAGGAACACGCGCAACAGAGGTCGAGCTCTCAGTCATCTTGTGTTATGGGTGTGATTTCTTTGAAAGAGAAGGTTGAAGAATCAGAGTTCGTAGTGCTCTGATACCATAATAGAATTTGTGAATCTGGGCTTTAGACAGAATAAAATAAGAAAGGAAGATGAAGTTGGAGAAATGTTTGAATTTATTGATACTCCAAACTTACAAATAAAAGATATACAAGTGTCATATATATACAGCGTAAAAAGGAATCCTATAACCGTCTCTGGATAAAACTAATTTAGGGAATATTCAACTCGGTGGGATTTGTGCGAATCTTCCTCTCACTTTCTTCGCTCTGATTGCCGCGTGTCCCAGCTAAAGGGGGGAGAGCTTTGGATGTCGACATCCTTCCTCTTTCTATTCCAGCTGTCCCCACATAAGCCACTGATTTTTTTCTTTCGTGGGCTTCTTTTAACTTGAGCCCAAAATTGTCCAACTATATTGCAAACAAGGGGCCCAAGTAATTCTCTCTCGCTTTCACTCTTTAAACGGGAACAAAGGGCAGCCACCCTTGCTTGCTTCTCCTCAATCAATGGTCTCAATTTCAATAAAAGTGCTTCCCAAAGAGCATCATCATGTGAATCCTCATAGGTAAGCACTTTGTAGCTGTAGAGAAATCGGAGTCACGGTATTCGTTTCATAAAGATCCCCATTCACGATTTTTCCAGTTTTAGTTAATGCAAATTATATTAGTAATCTGAAAACATTGTACAATATAAAATCGAAGGAAGAAGCCAAATGTGAGAATCGTGAATCACATCGCTGAGGCAGGACGTTTTTCATCGTTTTCGTTTTGAAGGAAAGTTTTTGCCCTTAGAAAAAAATCAATAGAAAAGAGACATTCCAACTGCCAGAACTTAAAAGCTTAAAGTAGTAAGAAACAATCATTAAATTTAAAGTCTGCCATCTAATCTTTTGGCTTGTTTCGTTGACATAACCATAAAGTTTTCTTATCTCACTAATCCATATTTAAACTAAATACTATAAGGTACAAACAAATTATATTATATTAATCTTTAAAGAACCAACAAAAATGACTAATCGTGATTATAATCAAATATGACTACATACATAGAGAAAAAAGTTAGCTTTGCTATGTTTAAGCATACTTGAATTATTTAAATATCCAGTTGAATTATAACAGTGTATTACTCGCTTTCTGTACCTACAAATGATAAAAGAATGGTAGGAGTTAAATTGTGGTCATATTGAGCTGCTGAGTTTTTTCTAATATTTATGCACTCTTTTTCTTGTCGTGTGTTTACTATAAAGTTTTAACAAGTACTTGTACAAAATAATTCTAATGAAACAAATATTGACGTGCATTACTCGCTAATCTATGCTTAGTTGTATACGAATCTTCTGCTCGCCATATTCATTTGAAAAATAAGAG
>SOPF01016454.1:0-15413 GCA_012979155.1 Hypericum perforatum
TGCTTGCTCAGGAAGATCACCTCATCCACTGCCTCCCCCGCCGCCGCCTCCCACCGGCTGTCGAGGTCGTCCTCCGCAACGATGCTGGCGCCGTGCACCACCAGGCGGGCTCCGCCGTTGGCGTGGGCCTCCGACATCCCCTGTAGGAGGAGGAGGGGAGGGAGTGGGGCCCACCCCGGGAGGGCGAGGAGGGTCCTGGCCGGATTGATCGACGCCGGGTCGGCGGTTGTCGCCACTAATAACGTCACCATATTTTCCTTATTTCCTTTTCTTAATCTCTGCGCTTTTTGTTATTTCCGCGGCTTTCTTCTCTAATTTTTATGTGTAAAACTGTCTGGAAAAAATATTATGGTTTAATATGGGTTACAAAGTTTAAGTTACAAATTATTGTTATCAAAATTAAAATTATTATTCTAGTTTAATTTACAAATTTCAAGCTATTAAGAATATAAAACTTCATATAACCCTACTTCCATTAGAAGATTGAGTCATTAAGAACCATATTAAAATTTTTATTACAAAGTTTTATTATCAAATAATGTCAATCTGAATTAGCAAGTACACCCAAATACAAACCCAAAAGAAAATTATAGACTATCCGCAGCAGCATTCTCCCCAATTCATCCTCAGAATATTTTATTAATTTCTTACTCATCCATCTTAGTTCATCCCCCTTAAATTCAGTCTTTTACTCACTACAGCATCCCCCATTCAACTCATCCCTAACTAATAAAGAATTAATATATCTATACTCTATATCATTAATCTAATTAACTTTAATTTTTTAATTGCTTGATTGAACTTAATATTTTTTGACATTTTAAAATTTGATTAAATGAAAATGAAATGAGATGATACAAGAACTTGACAAATTATAATCTCTTGTGCAAGTTTATGGTTAATTGTAATTAGTTAAGAGAGAGAGAGAGAGATTTATGGTTAATTATGGTTAATTACAAGGAGAGAGAGATATATTTAGATTAAAAAAACAAAAAAATATGTTCATTGAAAAAGGGAGGCAGGCCCCGCCCATTCTCCCATTTTCCTTCGGTCGTTGGACCAACCGAGGATGGCCTCCCTTTTTCTTTTTGATTTTTTTTCCCTTCTCACGTGAGACCCACCCATCCTTGCCCATCCCCTTGCGCTGCTGTGGAGAGTCTTACATTTTCAAACAATATTTAAATATGCTTCAATAATTTTTTTCGGGTTCTCCGAAACGACATGGAGGTCGATCTGAAATTGGGTCCGACCTCCGGATTAGCCGGTCTGATCAGTTCAACTATTAGTCGGACCAAATTTCTTTTTATTTTATGTAATTTTAAAAAAAATATAAAAATACCAAATTTCTTTACGAACCGTCCGGTCTGACTAGGATTTGTCCAATTAGACCGCACTCCCTTTTTTATACTATAAATGACCTATTTTCATGCCCAATACACAGTCTAACCGATCGGACCACGTTTTCTAAAACCCTAATTTTTTTGCCATATATTCTGGGCTTTAGTAACTGGAATTGGGCCAAGTAAAGAGACTTGAATTTCAGCCAACTTCTAATTTGATTCAATCTTGCAAGCAATGGAGTCTATCAACTATTTTTTCAAGGGTACATAGCAACTTATTTAATCTGCATCAAACAGCGTTTAATATATCAAGAGTTTTTTAAGGGAATTTAATACATCAAGAGCAAGAACATTTTTAATCTCATCAACATGGACCGAGAAGAAACGAACAAGATCACTAAGACCATCCACACCAGCACCTCCGATCAAATCCATCTCCAGCCATCCTTGAAATATTTAATTAATTTCCCACTCATCTATCTCAACACATTCCATTACACTCAAGTTTTTACTCAAACCAACATTCTCACCTCAACTCATCCCCAACCAATAAATAATTAATATATATCCTTCACATCATCAACTCAATTAACTTTAATTTTTTAATTAATATATTAATATTCATCAATATAAATTTTGTAGTTTGCATTAAATTATTAATTTTGAAAATTAGACAATAATAGTTTCCATTGAAAAACATTAAATTAATAATAATCCAAATTACGTAAAAAATGTTAAATGATAAATGATAAGTAGATAGTGACATTAACTTAATACTTTGGATTACATAAACTGCATATATTATAATAATCTTAAGCATAAATTATAGAAAATGCATATATTACAACACTCGTAAACAAAAATCATAGAAAGTGCATATATTTAGGGATGACAATGGGTAGGGTAGGGTAAAGTATTGATAGTATCCAACCCATACCCTAGTTTTTTAGTTGGATCCATATCCTACCCATGACCCTATGGATATCTTTCAGAAAGAACCGGGCCCAGACCCTAGGGTCTAATCAAAGATCCATGCCCTATTCATAGACCCGCTACTTTAGACAATATTTTTTAAAAATTTTATTATGATCCATATAAAAAGTAAGAAAAAATAAAGTTTATATAATAAAAAAAATATCAAACTAAATTTAAATGAAATAGTAGTTTTTCAACCAACTAAATAAATATGGTTCACAAGTTATCAATAAATTATAAGTATTAAATATAAAGTTCGAAAACAAAATAATTTCTTGCTGACTTTCTATGTGACTTTTGAATAAGTCTTTGTGATTATCTTCTTGCTCCTTTCTTGCTCATATAATTTAATTCTTCTCAATTTCTTCTGCATGTGAATATAAAATTTGATTACTTAATTAATTATTTAAATTTGATATTTTAATATAAAAAATTAATATTATATATACTTGAAACTTCACTGTCGACATCATCAATAACTGAAACATATTCTACACTATTTGCATATTCTACTGAATCTGTAGAGTAAAATAAGATATTAAACTCAAACACATTATTTTAAATCACAAATTTGATAAAATATATCATTATCAAATTACCTTTTTTCATGGTCTCGCAACCAATTTCGCAAACATGTTAAAGTTTTCAAAGTCTCCGGATGCAAACGATTACGATGAGCGCTTACCACCCTACTACCTATGCTAAAAGTAGACTCTGAGGCAACACTGGACACAGGAATACATAGCCCATCTCGAGCAATGATTTGCAATGTGGGGTACTTAAACCGATTATTTTGCCACCAACTTAATATGTCAAAGTTCTCTGCTCTAGGTAAAACAAACTCTTCTAAGTAATGACCTAATTCAGATTTGCTCACTAAACTCTTGAGTTTCTTTTTGCTCTTCATGAAATAGTCATATTCAGGTTTGTCAAATTAGGTGTTAGAATTTTTTTAGTTAACTTATATATGTATTATAATCATTTTCATAATAAACTAACTAGAGTCTAAGTAGGATCTAACTAATGGATATATGGGTAGGGTCTAACAAATGGGTCTATGGGTAGGATCTGGGTCTGGTTTTAAATCGATCCAATCCAGACCCAGACCCTTTTAAAATCCACATACATAAATCCATACCCTATCCATGACCCGTGGATCCTAAGACCCACTGGATAGGATAAGGGTCTGATCCACAGGGTCTGGATCTTTTTGCCATCCCTACATATATTACAACAATCGTAAATAGAAATTACATAGAAATAAAACATTCAATTTTCATATAAAATGGACATTAGGTGATGTATCTTCATCTTCTGGGGAGAGGTGTTCTTTCATCGTCAATGTAGTCAATAGGTCCATTTGTTTCATTTGCATCTCCATTTGTTCCATTTGTTCTTTCATCATCAGTGTAGTCAATAAGTCCATTTGTTTCATTTGCATCTCCATTTGTTTCATTTCATGCTTCTATTATTGCCTTTCTATTCTACTCTAGTCCGTCTAGCTTTTGGGCTTCTATTCTCTTGTTCATTAAATCTACCTTGGTTTGTTGGATCATTCGTAATGCCTGTATTTCAATAGCAACATCATCAACAACAATCTTTTCCTTTCCTCTTCTTTTTTTAGCTACATCTCTACCTATAGGACACCATTGACGATGATCCACTAACTGGAGTATCCAAATTGGAGGGTATTGAATACTCGCCTTCATCAGTCATTCTAGTTCTTTTTAAACTTCCACCACTATCCATAAAATCCTGCTCAACCTCCAGAGGACAATATGTTGCATCGTTTTGTACATCCAAACTCTATTTTGGATGTTTATACATAACTTCATTAAACACAATCAAGTCAGAAAATTTGTCATTTCCATTACCTGCATATAGTGACTATGCTTCTCGCTCTATGTTAGCCATGTTCATGCCGCTCTGTTTTCTCCTAAGTGCTGCTTTGTATGCACCAACCCACTTTTGTGCATTTGTATTAAGTTGTTTGTTATGATCTTTCATTTGCTCCACATTTATTTCTTTTATTTCTTCTGGTTTTTAAGCTTGAGCTTAATTGTACAAGGCACTAACACGTGCCCAGAGTGAAGAATATTTCTGATTCCTTACAATTTTACTATCTTCACTACAGAAGATGTAAGATGACATTAGAGCTATGTCATCTTTAACACTCCAACTAGTTACCAACACTTTTGTCACTCTCTCGGATGCGTGGTGGGTTGTGAATAAATTTTGAGAATTATTTCGAGGGCTACGATATTCATGTATGGGAATTTGGGAAAGATTTGGGGAAAATTGAGAGTTCTAAAATGGTTGAGAATCTTGAAACTCTTCTAAATTTGAGAAATAATGATTGTGAAATGGATTAAAATTTGGAGAGTTAGAATTGTTTGGATCCATAGTAGGAAAAAGAAGATAGAAATTTAGTTTTGGTGTGAAGATAGAAATTTGTTTGCCTTTGAATGCTTAATGAGAACACAGTGGCACATTATTTCTCATAGTATCAGAGCAGGAGAACTGATTAAACTCGTCGATAAATAGCCTATTTGCTGCACCATCACTTAACCTACCAAAATGTCGAGAGCAAATGAGGGATCTGGAATGGAGGGCGACGAGGTTAACTCCGTTGTGGCATCCAGGGCACTAGACACTCAGACGCTGTACTATATACATGCATCGGACAATCCAGGACATGTGTAAGTTGGTATATGGAGTTTATTTATAGGGAGTTAAAAAATTACTATTTGTTATTTATTTATTTTTTAAAAGCAATAGATAATTATAAAGATTTTCTATCTCAAATTTTATCTTTAAAAATATTGTGAACGAATAATATTGTGACAAGTATACGAAGTAGGATAAAATTTGGATTACAAAATAAAAAAAAATTAAACCCAACTGGTGGTGGGCCCTACCCTACCCATCCCTCGTTATCCCATGACGGTTCCCCATCTTCGGTCAGCCTGGATTTTGGTGGTCCCCCATTGGACCATACCCATTCATGCCCATCCCTAAGCGTCTGATGCGTGCGGTCTAAAGGGACCCTACAATTTGTCAAGCACTTGAGTAGATATGTTTGTAGCATGTCATAGGAAACAAATTTCTTTGTCTCCTCCCTGGACTAGCCCATCATCCCTATTTATCTTTATGGTTCCTTGAGACGGCGGGGACCAAACAACTTGCTAAACATGTTTGTCTTAGGGGTATCTCCATATAGCTCTATAAAATCAGTATAGAAGTTAATGGCTTGTTGTACTTCTCCATAATAGTTCACATTATTAATATCTCCAAACACATATTGACTCTATATTTTTCAAGCACTCCACAACATCGTGATCAATCTGCCTCCCTCAGGTGGGTCTTTTGTAGTGATAAACTTAAGCTAGGCATGATCAAAAGTTGGGAAAGATTGCAGTCCCCATTATACCTCATACATGGACATATATGATCTTGTCTTTGTACATTCTATAAATAAATAAGTTATAGTGTCCGGGCACGCTTGATAGAGTGGACATCATGACACAATAGACATCCCTTGTTTTTGTAAATTCTCTTATACATGGAGGTTATTGTCTAGTAATCTCCGAAGGAGATCTTGGAGTAGGTAGAGCTTTGAGATTGTCACACCCAGACCAAACATCATTGGACGAGATGGGATTGTAGATGATTCATGAATTTGACCACCAAAATACAAAATTACAGTGGTAACCACTGCAAACTCTATACTCCAAATTATTCCCAAATTTCCACCTCAATGTGTCGGTCAAGAGATGAGGGCTAAATCTAATAGAAGTCATGTGATTTATGTCTTCCTCAATCAAAATCTTCTAATGAAGATCCTTATTTTTTGAGCCTTGTCATTAGGTCTCGTAATTCAAAAACCTATTAGATGTGATCCGCACTAGAGAATAGGCAAGGAGGATACCTAGTAGAGCACTCAACAACCGTATGTCATTCTAAATGTTGATCAAACTTCCATCCCGTATCTGCCATTCAAATCCCATACATAGAAAGTAACCATATTAATATGCTCCTTCATATATGGCTAGGTCTATATCTTTCTATAGCATCACGTATGGCACCCCATGAAAAGTAGCACGCTCAATAGGCATGGGTAGTAAGAGAGTCGCATTAGCAGATAATACAAAATACTTGTTTGACCAACATGACTTTGTTGAAACTATGCAAATTTCTAAAGCCTAACATGCCTTCCCTTTTAGGATGACACATTTTTGCATAGCTTTGCTAGTATATTTTCCTCTCATTATCGTTACTCTCATAACAGAAGTCGTATAATTTTATTTTGATCCTCTATAAGTGCCTAGAGGAAGTAATAAATAACTCATGATGTAAGTAGGAAGTGATTATAATACTGATTTGATAAGAGTCTCTCTTCCCATCCTTGATAAAAAAATGTACCTTATAGTTTCTTAATTTTGCTCTAGTATGATCTTCCAAACTGGAGAATATTGCACACTTTAATCGACCAATAGTTGTAGGGAGACCCAAATAATATTTCTCATATGTCGCCAGTCCTATACTAAAAGTTGAGCAAAAATGGGACTACACCTTGGCTACGACATTCTAACTAAATTTTATAGAACTTTTTTGGAAACTTATTTTTTTCCCCAAAGCGATCTCATAAATAACCAATATACTTATGATATTACTCAGTTCCATGAATAAGGCCCTCATAGAGAGTAAGAAATCGTCCATGGATAGAAGGTGAGTAATATGAGGAGTTGACCTCGCTACCTTTAAGTTGTGATCTACGCCAACATTTTCTGCATTTGAAAATAAAGCTACAAGTCCCTCTATGGAGAATAGAAATAAGTAGGGAAAAAGCAAATTGCCTTGTTGTAGACCTCTACTCGGGTGAAAGAACTCTCTTATTACACTATTAATCTAGATGGCATACTATACCATTTTCACACACCGCATAATTTTTTTTTTACAAAAGCTGCATTAACATCTAATGCCAGCATCATAGCTTCTAAAAAAGTCATTAGGTTATGTTATATGTCAATATTATGTCCAACTTGAATGCACAAAGATTGTAGTGCCATGTAGTCTTATTTTTCAAGTAATGGAATGCCTCAAAAGGCAGTTAGAGAATTATTTATGATGTGATGTATAGGGGCAAAAGTTCCTTGGTTTCCATAGATCACCATAGAGAGAAAAACTTTTAATCAATTTATAATGGTCTTAGTTATTATTTTCATTATCACATTATACAGGTTAATTCGTCAATACTTGAAATAAGATATATATGCTTTACCTTTAGGATAAGTGTCACAATAGTGTCATTGAGAGGACTAGGATTTTCTCCTTCATCAAGGATAGAAAGGGTGGTGCACACAACATCTAACCATACAATATTCCAAAACTTATAATAGAATACTAGTGGAAGCCCATCATTACCTGGGACTTTGGAAAGGTAAATTTGCTAAAGCGCATCAAAAATTTTCTCCTTAGAAAATGACTAGCATTATGAAGAGTTCATGTCATCTGTCACTCTCGACATCACCTTTGTAGTAACTGTCTCTACCTATAGACCAGTAGTACAAAAAAATAAGGGAACATAGAAAGACCTAACAATTTCTAAAATTCTTATCTCCTCCTTTACTGTTACCCCCTCAACGTTTCTCACCTCTTTAATCTTACTATTTCTTTGTCTACGATTTGATTTTCTATAATAAAAAAATTACATATTAGGATTACACTCCCTTAACCACGATACTCTACTATGAAGAGCCCATATAATATCTTCCTTTGTTAACAACTCCATTTGCTCTCTAATTAAAGCTGTAATGGTAGCCTTAAAATCTAGGATAAGAGAAAAGGAAAGCTCTGTCACAATTATTCTTTCAGTAAATTAAACTCTCTTTCATACCTTTCCAAACTCATTTCTATGCCAACTCTAACATACTTCTGCACAATCTATGACTTTTAGAGCAAGATTCAGATTAGTGTGAGACTTTTCTCACCTTTTGTCTTGCCAAGTCTGAGAATCTCTCATGTCATAACCATATTGTTTCAAAATAAAATCATCTTTTTTAGGCTCTTTTCTCTTTGTACATCACCTTGTAGTAGATTTGACTATGATTTAAGCCAATTCTAGGTCTAACCTCTGATATTGAAGTTGAAAAAAGACCCACCCAGTTCTATGAGGCCATAAACCTATCCAATTTACACGTAATATGATCATCCCATTATTAACCATTGGTCTATATGAAATGAAGTCAAGCCTGGAGAATCTCTTAAAAGTTGCAATAAGATAGTATGTCATAGAATGCCTCCATTTGATTTTGATGAATAAGTTATCCCCATCTCCTCTCTCTTATGGATAAAATTTTATTAAAATCTCCTAGGCACAGCCAAAGGAGACAAGAATGATCACATAAAGAGTATATTAGATTACATATATGTAGTCTTTCCTCCATTCTCTGCCAATTATAAATCTCTGTAAATCTCCATGGGTGAGTCTTTAGTATCTCTACATCAATATGGTAAAAGGAGAGAGATAATAGGCTAACTGATAATTGTCTTTTCCAGAATAAAGTTACACCCCCTCTCTTTGCTTGTCCCAGTCCTTCACACACAAAAAACTCCATATTTGAAACTTAAGTCACCATTTTAAAGTTTCTATTTTTCTAACTAGTAAGTGGATCTATGACATAAATAAAAGCTAAGATTACATGCTTTTACTAGCATACTAAGGTGGCAAACTATCTCGGTACTCACCTGACTATGAATTCAACATACAATATTCATTATAACTAGTGGGGTTGCCTTATAACCTCCAGTTATTTGCTAGAGTCAACACCTGAAGCAACAATATGCTTTTTGCTAACACGGCCACCTTTTGTATACTCTAAGGATTTCTTTTTTTCATTACTCTTTATTTTTGTATTTGTAGTTAGCTCCATGTTCATACAAAATGGGCCTTCCTTTTTCATCTTTTCATAGTAGGGTTGACGTATATGATATCTTTAGCCGCCTTTTGTAACTCTTTAGGGAGATCTTGAATTATTAGTTATGAGGTAATAGGAGGGAGTGAGAGGCTCAGACTAGACTTTGTTGTGATATTAGTGATTAGATTTATGGTATTCTCATATTTTATATTAGTCATATCAGAGTTATGTAATAGTAAGAGATTACTAAAAGGCTTACAGGTTAGGATAGGAGACTTGTACTACACGTTAGGGTTATCTTCCTCTATTATGACTTAAGTTGATCTTCCAACACCTGTCTTCCTATCTTTATGCTAATGTTGTTAGAACTTTTTAAGGAATTGGTTTGCTTCTTTTCAAATCCCATCAAATGTCAAGGTCTTGGGTATTTATGAGTTGCTCAGCTCTCTTCTACAACTCGGTGGAGTTTGTAGGGTGAGATTCATATCCAGGACCCAAATGCTTTGCCTAACTTTAGTAGAGGCTCATCTTCCAAGACTTTCTCATAATCTCTTTCAATATAATCTATGTAACCACATTCATAGTTGAAGCATTGAAATTTGTTGAACTTAAAGTAGATAGATATAGATATTATCATTCCATCTTGGAATTATATTTGCTTCTGACTCGATAAAGGTTTTCTTATATCGTATTTAACTTGTAAGCACATATACCTATCATATGAGTTATCTATTATATCCCATTCTAGGAATGTGCCCAGCAAATTTTTGATTATTTTTGTAGTGTCTGTATTATAACCTCCCAAGGGAAGATTGTATGCTTTTAACTTGAATAAAGTCATAAATAAATCCATAGAGGAGGGTTAAATTTTGCTCTTTAGCTCTTCCAATGGCACCATTTGACAATCAAAGTGCTACAATTATTCTTGTAACACTCTCTCCATCTTCCTCTTTATCTAAAAAGAAATATGAAATAATTTGGTCTTGATTTGGAAGCCTTTAAACTATTACGTGGCTTTGAATTGAAAGACTTCTCTGTCTAGATGGATCTCACAAGCCACATCGATTGCTCTTTCAATTTCAAAATAGTGGAGCTACAAAGAAGATATATTATTTTGTCTTCCTCTTATGCCACCACCTCTCTATTTGTCTCTCCCGCTTTGCCCTTATCTTCTCCTTCCACTTACCCCCTCTCCTACCATTTTCCTCCTCCATAACTCACTCTTACCTATATGTCTCTACCCACCCAAACTCAATGATTATCACTTCTCAATAGGTTCTAAATTATAAGCTAGACACTCATAAGATCTCTACAAATATTTTTGTGTACTCTTCCGAGGATTGATAGAAAAGAAATACAAGAAAGAAAAAAATAGTGAAAATTGTAACAAAAAATTAGAAAAAGGTGTTTCATCCTAAAACTAGCGGAAAAGCTCGCAAGCTATGTGGAACTGACCCTAACTCTATGGAACCCCTCTTGCTCTCTTTATTTGTGTTTATCAACTAACTGATATAACAACATATATTAGCATTTTACTTGGATATGTTCTCAACGAACATCAAGCAAGAGGATGAATGTGACGATATAACTGCATAAATTATAAGCTAATGTTTCCAACCAAAGAAATTATGAACTAATATAAAATTGAATATAGACAGAACATAAAAATTCCTCTTTGAGCATAGATGAAAAAACTGTCACTTTCCATTAGAATAAGGTGAATTTTTTTTTATGTATTTATATTATTTTTAGAAGATGACAAAAAAATCGTGTATCCTCTAGTTTAAATAGATAATGAAAAAGCAAAATGAACAAGTTTTTGCTGTGATGATCATAATTATGTATTTTTTATTTTTTTATTCTAAAATTATATAAGTTTATGCTTAACTGTCGAAATATGTTAATTTTTTATTTTACATAAATTTTGAGATATGCACATAAATTTTATAAAAACACAATTAACCTCTACTTTGATGACCATGTGGTAGTCACTTACATAGAAGCAATCGTGTAATAGATTACCCTCTTTTATTATTATTTATCTCATAATAGACTACTACACTAGGCAAAATTTGGGATAGGTCAATTATTATTGGATCTATTCAACAATTTTTATATTTTATATTTTCTATTCATTTTGAGAATATATGTAATGTTCTACTAATTATAAATATATATTAAAATCTGTATATCCAATCTAAAATTTTAAGACAATAGGTTGATGAATTTTCCACAAAGATATATTTATCCCCTCCTACTATTGCTCTATGCAATTTGGGACACTCAACACATCCTTTCAAACGAGACTCACATCGAATTGAAGATTATACAAGTTTTAAGTTTACTAAAGTACAAAAAATAAGGATTGTGTCAACTCAATTATGAATACGAAATCAACTTGATATGATATCATGTTAGAATATCTATATATAACCCAAAATATTAAGATAATAAATTTTGAAATTAGCCATGAACTATTAGAGACTAGACTTCCACCGACCTTTTAGAGTAAAGCATAGGCCTTTTCCCCCTTTAAAAGATCCATACGACTTGCTAGATGCTACTATTATTTTTTCTCAGTAGCTTTATGTTCATCTCAGAATCATTGAAATCAATTTCTTGTAGTGTCTCCAGCATAGGGTCTCATTATGAAACCATGCAAAGATCATATGTAGATTGTGATAAGTCATATTCGTTCATCCCCAATACTTCCTTGTTCAAGTCAACCTGCTTGAAGCCCATCTCCTCTAATTCTTTTACCTGGGTAGTCTCAACATCTTTTTAACCATTTGTCATGGTTGAGGTATTATTCAGAGATATTTCTTTAGTTAAAAGATTGGTGATAGGATAAAAGATGGTTGCGGTAGCCATGAATTCTGGAGGAGCAGATGTTGGTGGAGCAAATGACCAAGTCCCAAGATTAACTAATAAGGTGTCATCAATAAGGAAATGTAGTTTTTTCTCCTTTACCATATCGTTAATCATATGAGTTAAAAGGTGAGGGGCAATAATAGAATTGAATTAATCCATCAAATCACTCTCTACTACACATTGGAGACCCAAGTCAACAACTTCAAATGTGTTATAAAGACTAAATTAAGAGGAAGATTCAAATTCATATTGCCACTTAAATTATGAGATTCTTTGAAAGATATATTAACATGGATAAGAACCCAAACGCATTGCTCGAATTTGACACCAGATGGTAATGCCATCCTCTACTACAATATATATCTACTAAGTATAGTAGGAGATGTAAAATAAAAACTAATATCCATCTCTCATTAATAGGTAGATTATTTCATAGGATCTCTAGTTCTACCATGTCTATTGTGTTAAAATTGTCTCCTCCAATCCACTCAAGCATTGCATTATATGGCCAGGTAATAGTGCCACTACTACACATGCACTGAATTTTTGTAAAGGAAGTAAACAGGGCAATAATGGTACCATCCAAAATATTCATATCCAAAATGAAGCGACTATCCAATTTGACCAAGGTATGCTTTAGAGCGGTTGATCATGTACTCATTGTTGAGCTTGCATAACTCACATTACTTGCACTTTGGTAAATTAAAGTTTGTGCAATTTTTGATTCAATATGGGTCTCGTTTAAATAGGCGTGTTGAGTGTGCCACTTTGCTTACCACAAGAGTGGGGGGAACTTTACAAGTATGAAAAATCCACCAATCTATTTCATTAAGGTTTTTGGTTATATAAGAAAATTCTAATATTGTATTAGAAGAGGTTGATCTTGTGCCAATTATGTAGACCATAACTCATTACATATTTCCATTTAAAAGTATGAGAGACGATAAAATCTCTACAAACTTCAGCATAATGGATTTATTTAAAGAAGTGTGTTGAAGAGTACATTACATCAAAATTATCAAATAAGTTGGGCCTATTTATAAGTGTGAATCATACACTAACTAATTGTCTTAAAATTTTGGTTGTATATGAAGATTTTAATAATAAATAAATTATTTACCCATTTTAGGAAAAACATTGATAATGATTATTGGCATTTAAAAATATGTGCAATATAGTTTCTTCTTTATGGCTCTACATGCCATCATTTTTTAATTTCAATATTCATAAAATACTCAGGTCCCAAGGAAATTATTAAAAAAAATTACTATCAAGTCCGTTATATTTGGTCTATTTATGGCTCACCTCGTTATCTGAATTGCAAGATAATTAAATTTGTAGTGGAATTGCACCCTTATGAGACTCTAATTTAATTCTCTCTGTGTCTCTCCTCAATACTCATGTTACTTTCTTAACCCCAAAAAACCTAAAACATATCTTATGTCGATTTAATCCAACGAAGAAGTCAAATCTTAAATGGATCTAGCAACAACAAGGAGGCTTTAAGAATTGCAATCCTAAGTAGGGAACAATATCTACGTGGACTACTTCTAGAAAATTCGTAGTGGGAGTCCAAATCATACGACATTGAGTTTGGTTGATGATGTTCATAGTGAGGTCTAGAGGTCAAAATTTTTTTTTTGTTTTTCAACAATATTTTGTCATTTTTATTAAAAAAATTAAAAAAATCTAGTAATGTCAGCCAAGAGACCGAGTGTATAATTTTGCATACTATGGGGGCTTTTAATCGATTTTCAAAATACAAGGAGATGAGCATTAAATAGACCAAATATCAGGGACCTGATAATAATTTTCATAAATTATTATCCACAATAATAGAGCTCGCATGAGACACTTCCGATTTAGAAAAAAAAAATATCAAATGTATCATATACATATATATGTGTGCGCGCGCGCACGTATTGATGATATGATACTAAAAAACTAACAAAATTTGATTTGGTGCTAAGATAACTAATTTTTTTTAAAAATAAAAAAATGATATTATTTTATGAATCATCTGTTAGATAAATCAAAAGATACCAAATCCTTGATATTTAAATTGATGATTCGCACTGAACACCAGCCCGTGTCCACGAAAGTTTTTTAAAAGTTGAGCATTTATTTATCCGGTGGTCCGAAGTTATTTAGTTCTCCTCCATACCTTATATAATAATAATAATAATAATAATAATAATAATAATAATAATAATAATAATAATAATAATAATAATAATAATAATGCACCGCCCTTTCGTTATTAATAAATGCATGCAGATATAAGATTTTTGCACTTAAATATCCTTCAATTGGATTGCCAATTTATTTATGTAGAAAAAGATTCGATGTCTTTGATTTTATGAATAGAGTACATGAGTAATGTTGAGAACGCCTAAATTAGTCGTTATAAGATGTCGTATAGAATATTGTTTCGTATAAATTTTAAAAATTGTTGTCAATAACAACATTAATAGTCTATCTAGAAGAAAAAATTTAGTCGTGCAATGCAGTGGAGTAATCTATTCCATAATAACATGTAACGCGTACTACAAATCTTTTTGTAGTTTAATGACACAATGTAGTGTAAAATTTTATATTTTAAAAAATATAACAAATACTATTGAAATAATTATCTCTTAAAATTATTGTTAATAATAACATTAATGTAAAAGATATTATTTAAATAATTACCTCTAATAAGTAAGTCCGAAAATATTCTATATTGAAAAGTTGATAAAAATATCTGTCCCTTTCTCCTGGTGAGTAAAATTTCCTTCGGGGAAAAAAATCGTTGATACTGTGCTTGTTACATATGTAATAAATTAGGCGTACCATAAACTGCAAAATGTTTGATTTGATCATTTAATATATGTTGTTGGTAGTTAGTAGATGGCTCAATCTACTATATTTTAGTTTCCCAATAATCGTACCCCTCAAAATTTCAATACCCGCAGTTTGGTCTAGGTCGTTATGTTTTTTCATTTTTAATATTTAGACTTGATTAGTATTTGATTATATTAATAATAGAGTAATGCTGGTACAATGTAGCCTGTAGGGTTTAATTTTTAATTTTTTTTTTTGTAATTTTGATGGAATGAGCAATTGCAAATCACTCTATATCTTAGGACTCTAAATCTTAAGCCTTTAAGACCACCCGCAGCGGTTATGACCCGCGCCCCGGGCGTGCCACGTGGCAGCCCGTGATTAGGCGCGGGTCTGTGCTCGGGGCGCCCCCGGTGTCAGTCGGGGCGCGCCTCGCCCCGACAGGGGCGCCCCGCCCCGGGCGACGTGGCCCCTTCTGATTGGGCCA
>SOPF01016454.1:15813-33106 GCA_012979155.1 Hypericum perforatum
CCACTGTGAGCTGAAAACTGAGAGCAGGGGTGCGGCTGACGTGGCGCTCAGGGCGCGCACTGTAGCGGGGGCACCAATGCGGATGGTCTAAAGACCGAGGGAAATTGACGACTAATAAACGAAAATTGTAGAACGACATTAACCATGTAGAATTAGCCTGTAGGGTTTCTTGTTGGATATTGTTTATGATTAAGTAATAAAAGTTCATTAACCATTAATAAGATTTTTTTGATCGAAAACGAGAATTTCGACGTGTTATCATCTCGTAATTCATTGATGTGGTACAATTTCGACTTGGAGAAACGGGTGTGTTCTAGAATTCACACGCATATAACAACATGTCACTTTATTGTGTTGTAACTTGTTAAGTGTGAAATTTTGAGTTTTTTAAAGGTTAAAAAGAAATCAAAACTTGTGAGTGCACCGAGAAATAAATGACCAAATTAAATTGATAATTAAATAAATGGTAATACCATGAACAGTAAAAATCTAATTCTGAGTGGCTCTTCTTGTTTCCGTACCTTCAGAGATCTTCGTCCAGCAGTACCTTTTCGTTCAAATCGAGACAGAGCGCCACGCGGATCGTTTTCTAAATCAGAGTGGGCCCATGCTTTGTCTCAAGCCAGACAAAGAAATATCTTCCACAGTTAGGTGCATGGCCACAGTTGAGATGATAACCATAACTATGCACGGTTAAAACTATTTTATGCCACCGGATGTCGAACAATTTTTATGGTATACGTGTTAAAAAATATCATGGTAGATATGTTTATTTAGTATGATATTCTCTTTTATTATAATATGAAATAGGTTGAAATTGTCAACCTTGTCAAAATTTCATCACACCAAAATTTTATCGATAGCTAGTTTATCGGGGTATTTTTATCACATTTTTTAAAAATGGTTAAAAAATATTTAAAAGTACCATTAATAATTAAGAGTAGTTCAAAAATAATTACGCATAATGAAAAATACAGCCTGATCGGATTTGATGTTAAGGCCTGAATTAATTAACTGTTCAACTAAAATTAAAATATGTTGCAAATTTATTTAAATTTTATGCTATTTGGGTTCAGCAGTGCTAGATGGACCACTTACCACTCAAAAGAATTTCATAGTTGTAAAGATATATTAAGTGATAAAGTACATGGATTGAAGTGAGTAGGTCTTAATACTAATTAGTAAAGACACTGTTAAAATAGTTGATATTAAATAGATATTAATATTAAATATCAAAGTGATTTTAAAAAAAATATCGGGTTGCTATACATGATACAATTAGGGACCCCATTCCCAAACTAGATTTTCTATATATATACCTTCGTCCATTTAGTTTGAATCATACAACCATATTATTTCCCAAAATGTCTCATCCAATACACCAAGCAAATGAAAACAGCCTCTATGGAGACCTCACTAAGGAAGAATTCTACAAAAAGCACCAAATCTTCCACCATGCAAGCTTCATGCACAACAACAGGAACATGAAGATTTTCACCCAATGGTGGCGGCAAGACTCGCTCGCGAAGCCACGAGGAATCGTAGCCATGGTTCATGGCTACACTTCCGAGAGCGGCTGGCTCAACGAGCTTACCGCTATAGCCATAGCTAAGGCCGAGTTTCTCGTCTGTGCAATGGACCTACAGGGCCACGGCCGATCAGACGGGATACCCGGCCATATACCTAAGATCCGGCACGTTGTCAACGATTGCATCCAATACTTTGACTCAATCAGGGCTAAACATCCCAAGCTACCATGTTTCCTCTATGGAGAGTCACTTGGAGGTGCAATTTCAATACTTATTTCTCTAAAGCAAAGCTATGCATGGAATGGACTAATCCTAAACGGTCCAATGTGTGGGATATCATCCAAGTTCAAGCCCGTTTGGCCACTTGAAATGCTACTTCCCATTGCGGCCTTCTTTGCACCAACTTGGAAGCCGGTCGCTTCCAAGCGGATAGCAAGCAAGGCCTTCAAGGAGGAGTGGAAAAGGCGGTTGGCGGCAAAGAACCCAAACAAGAGGTCGTCGAGCAAGCCGCCGGCTGCGACGGCTCTTGAGTTCATAAGGGTGTGTGGATACATAAGAAGGCATTGCCATGAGTTAGAGGTGCCATTCTTGATGTTGCATGGGGAGGATGACGTGGTGTGCGATGCTGACTCGGCGAGGTTCGTGTACGAGTCAGCTGCCAGCAAGGACAAGTCATTGAAGGTGTTTCCCGGGATGTGGCACATGCTGATTGGTGAACCAAAAGATGACGTGGAGCTTGTCTTTGGGACGATCTTCAAGTGGTTGGGTGAACGTTCGTCCAAATTAGGCCAAACCCGGCCAAATGGGCTAGTTAATTAGAGTTTGTTGTTGTTTGCTGTCGTCCAATCTGGTTGGGTTGGAAAATAATAATTAATGTTGGTTATCATGTGAGTAATCTTATGATAATTTCTTTAAATAAGTAGCAACGTTTAAATCATTAATTTTTTGATTGAAATAAGGGAGAGAAATAGAATTTTGTAGGATACATCAAAAGTTAAAAAAATCTAAACATAAATAAAATATGTATAATATTCGTATCATTCTTCTGGAATTTCAGATATTTGTGCGTGGAAAATAGACAATCAACTCCAAACTTTAATTATAAATAACTATTTGATGGCGACTGTTCAATTATATACAATTATACTTATCAACTGCCACTTTAATATTTTGGAATAATAAAATATTTTGGAATATAATCGAGCCACTTTAATTGATTGAAACGTATATCAATAATTAATTGAAGCTCTAAAATAGCAAAATACCCAGTCCAAAATATTAATGTCAACTTCACAATTCCTCACCCCCTTTCAGAAAAAAGAAAGAAAAAGAAATGCCGAGACAATTATATATTCCCATAATAAATACACAATAATGCATTCGTTCAAAATATATTAAAAAGAGAGAAAAGTCTCCAGTTG
Organism: Hypericum perforatum; assembly: GCA_012979155.1. Classification (NCBI taxonomy): domain Eukaryota; kingdom Viridiplantae; phylum Streptophyta; class Magnoliopsida; order Malpighiales; family Hypericaceae; genus Hypericum; species Hypericum perforatum. The sequence continues at coordinate 18,764 of SOPF01016454.1, forward strand.
TACAATTTCCAAAGAAAATTGAGATCAGGAACCACGTACTGGTAGAAGAATAGATACCCATCAAATTTGGGTGATAATGGTTCTCTCTCTCGCTCAGAATATATAAAATACAAATAATATTAAGGGAAAATTACCCTCAGGCCCCTCGGGTTTGCGAAAATTCGTGTTTTAGCCCCCTTATTTTTTTTTATTATCATTCAACCCTTGAATCTTGTCAAAAGTGTATAATTTAGCCCCTGTCGCCGGAATCCGGCGATTTCTCCGGCGAAATGGCACCTAAGATTACTAAAATACCCTTTTCCTTTAAAAAGTAAAAAAATAAATTGAAACACAATTGTAATTCGTATTGAGCTGAAATTTTTCATTAAGCATCCTAAAAATATACAAGATTTACGTAAAATATTTCAGAAATTTTTGAGGTATAAAAGTATTTTTTTTATTTTCCAACGTGCCAAAATTTTGTAAAATCATGTAAAATAGAAAATTTGTTTAATTGAGCTGAAACTTGTCCCATGTGTCTTTTAACATGTTTAATGAATTTAGGAATCAAAATGTCTGGATTCTCATGAGCCAATTTTGAAAAAGTCTGCGAATACCAAAAATATAGAGTTTTAATTTATTTTTTTACTAAAGATGGAGTCTTTAGTAAAGATGCTAAAGGACACATAGAACAAATTTAGGTTCTAAATTCACTAAATATGCTTAAGAACACATGGGACAAGTTTAAGCCCAATTAGACAATTTTTCTATTTTATATGATTTTACAACATTTTGGCAAGTTGGAAAATAAAAAAAATATTTCTGTGTCTCCAAAATTTCTGAAATATTTTACGTAAATCATGTATATTTTTAGGATGCACCATGAAAAATTTGAGCTCAATACGAGTTATTATTGTGTTTCAATTTATTGTTTTACTTTTTAAAGGAAAAGGGTATTTTAGTAATCTTAGGTGCCATTTCACCGGAGAAATTGCCGGATTCCGGCGACAGGGGCTAAATTATACACTTTTGACAAGATTCAAGGGTTGAATGATAATAAAAAAAAATAGGGGGGCTAAAACACGAATTTTCGTAAACCCGAGGGGCCTGAGGGTAATTTTCCCTAATATTAATATTCAAAACTACTCGATATTCATTCATTCACTTGAATGATTAATCGGCAAGATATAAAGATAAAAAAAAAAGAATTGAAATGACTAATACCAATATTCTTCAGAGATTGCTGCCCAATAATTGCAAGCGAGAAATAACTTGCACTTTAACTTGGTCTCTTTTGATCTTTCCTGTTGTGGTCAAAGGGAATGGATTTTCCCACAAAACAAACTTTCTTGGTACCTTAAATCTGCAACAACAAAAAATTATCACAAGTCAGTTGCATCAGATTTGGTAGGAAGAACTTTGCAATATTTCAAGATGAACTGCTCGACTCAAACGTGAATTAATTCCACAGAGGATTTTGAAGCTTACCCAGTTAAATTCTTGGCTCTGCAATAGAGCCTCAGGTTCTCACTGCACAGGACTTGCTTGGTTCCAGGGAAGCTCGAGTGATGTGACCATTGCCAGCTCTCTTTCAGTTTAATGCAAGCAACCACCGTCTCCGTCAACCGCGAGTCGGTGACCCCCACGACAACAGCTGCACTAACTCCTGGATGCTCAAGCAAGATCACCTCAACCTGCCACCATATGATTCAAGACCCTTTTTTTTTCAAACACGTGTCCGAAGTCTGCATAGATTTTAATTTCCTCAACAGGTCATGACATAGATTTTAACTTTTCTAACGTGTCATGATAGAGGGATCATTACTGATTCAACTACAATGTAAAATTTTCATATTCATTTCAAAATTTTAAATTTCAATATTTATAAACAAATCTACCACATGCAAAACAAAATCTCTAACCAAAAAACCTAGCAATATGATATAATGATGCCAATGCATATGGACCCTTTAATTTGTATTACTACTTTTCTTGGGTTATGACTCGGGTATTTGTCGTCATATGATCATATCCACATAGACGATTTCATGAAGAGTCGAGCATAATCAGATCATACAAACCGAGATGGTGTCTTTTCATTAGTAATGTCCAAACTTGAGATAGACAAGGGATCAAACTGTTGGTCACTTGGACCAAACTCTGATAGTTCCTACCCCTTAAATTTGTGAATATTTTGAAGTATATGTATGGTCCTTGCATGTGATTGAATGCTTGTTCATTTAATGAAGCCTCAATAACTCACCTCCTCCGGGTAGACGTTCTCCCCACCACTCTTGATCCGTCCATTTGCACGTCCGGAGAGCCACAAATTGCCTCTCCCATCAATGGATCCGACGTCACCTGTGTCAAGCCATTCTTCCTCTCCACCTCTCGTCGGGGAGGCTCTCTCAATAATATCTCGGCCCCAGTATCCAAGCATTAAGTGAGGCCCTCTTGTCAGAATCCTTCCAGTAGAAGAGGAGGAGCCATCACGACAGATCTTTAACTCCACATGTGGGGCTGGCTTGCCCACACACACACCTTGTGGTTGCTGTAACGAATCAGACTTCGGTTTTCCGAGTGGCTCCGAACCGTTAAGAGACATGAACGTCAGAGAAGAGCAAGTCTCTGTCATCCCTATAGGAAGAAGAAGCAAAGTCAGGCACTGTTGAGTTTGTCAAATGTAAGTATTGAAATGGAAAAAGACGTTCTGATGGGGGGAGGATTTGGTGCTACTGAAGTCCCACCTTATAAATCAATTCATCCCACCTGCAATTTCCGATGTGGAACATTTCTAACGAGTAGGTGAATCTTCCTACTTTATAAACCAACTCATCTCACTTGAAACTTTCGATGTGAGACATTCTCTATTACGAGTCTTTGCAACAAGCTAAACTATTGACTTCCATATAGTGGATCCTTCCACCTTATATACCAATTCCTCCCACTCGCAACCTCCAATGTGGGGCACTCTCTAACAAACATTGAATTAGAATATACAACAAAAGACCGTGCTCCAAATTCTGTATCAAATCCAAAACTTTAAGGCACTGAGTCTGCTAATTTCTAACCAAAGCATTTGACGTGGAACACACTGTTGGATTATCCAAAGACTAATAACATTATTGCTGTTAATAATACTTTGTATGTTGATTTTCAATCTACGCTCTTCAGTAATGCAGAATACGAGTTCTGATCAAGCGCAATGGGATTGATACGTGAACGATCAGCTACCGGCCTTATTCGCTTCGTGCTTACACGAATTAATCTGAAGATCTATGCAGCAACGTCATTGGAAAGAGATTAAGAACAGCATGTATGGAAGGAGGATTAGACCCACCATAAGCTGAAGTGAGACTAGCTCGTGGAAAACATCTCTTGGCACCTTGTATTAGCTCCGGTGACAAGCCGCCTCCTCCATTCAGAATCTTAGTCACGGATTGCATCTGTTTCGAAGTTCCCGTGTTGCTGCAAAATTCGGAAAACCATAAGCTTAAGCAACAGATGCTGTCATACGCCTTGAAGAGTTTTCTATAACTAATCTATAGTTTTACCTGGCCCAAGAGATCATATCAGCCATCATTGTTGGGACCGTGATCAGAGAAGTGACAGAGTATCTCTCAATTGCATCAGCTGCTATGGTAGCTTCAAACTTTGGGATGAGAATATGGCAAGCTCCAACCATCAGCATGGCAAACGCGGACGACAATCCGCCAATGTGACAAAGTGGCGCGGTATGCAAGTAAATCTGCAAACGATAGCAGCATAAGATGCCCGTCCAGTATCCTGTTTGTGCCAATTTCGTTGGCATAGAAACCAAATCCGAGCAATCCGAGCGACATTACATCATCCTCACCGTAACCGACAAGCGCAACTTTTGCTAAATATTGTACAATCAGACCAGAATGGCTCATCAGGACCCCCTTCGGCCGTCCTGTCGTTCCTGCAACCAAAAAAGCAACAACATAAAGCAACAATTAACCAGAGATCTCGAGTTCGAGCCCTGAGAATAACAGTAGCCTTTTTACCTGATGTGAAGCACACAATAACAGCAGCCTCTGGAGCCCAGGAGTAACTTATCTGAGGTGATCCTTTGACACTTTGCTTGAGTGTCTCCATTGTCAAGCCTGTGAAATGATTCAACAACCATTACAAAACCTTGGAAATAAAGAACATTAATATGCAAAAATGCAAGTCAATCCCGAAAATTCTGGACTACCCTACCCGAGTTAGAGGATCCAAAACGAACATGCCATCTCAAAGAAGCGATGTCATTGCTGTTGAGTTCAGTGTTCCAGGAGTTGCAGCTGCCGTCGCACGCCAACATGACGGGCTGTACAGACAGCATTGCGGTCTTCGCCTCGTTGAAGCTCTACATTGTAATGACGAGATGAATTGATACATGAAAAACAAGCCATTCACATCTGAAGTAACTGTTCAGTTGAAAAGACTTTCAGTATCGATTCCAGACATTCGCCCACACGAGGGGAATACAGGTAAGCTGATATTTCGGAGCATCATTAGCACATTCCAGGTTAAGAGCATCTAATCTATCATCGGAAAGAAAACTGCAATGGATGCAGAGACATTCCGGCAGCATGGATATACCACAGAGTACCATTTCTTGTCTGATCATGGCCAACTAATCTCTGACTATGTTCAGAGAGAGTAACTGGACATATAACATAGGGCAAGCCCTTGAGGTCTGGCTCAAAGGGCGGGCTGGGATTCGGGTCAATGACGATGGTTCGAACTCTGATTACTTATTAAAAAAAACATATAGCATAAGGCAGAGGAACATGACTCACCCATCTGTAGTTCAAAGGAGCAACTACTCCTCCAATGAATGCAACTGCAAGCAGCCACTCCAAGTACCAATCACTAAGATAAGGGACACACACAGATGTCATTAACTAGAAACCAATTCCTTCCATATAACATCCTTACAAAACTAGGGCATCCCTCATTCATTGTCAACTACTTGGAAAAGTTCTAACAACAACCCAAGAATGTTGCATTTTAACAAGAATCTTCCACCTACCGACGATTTCAGCTTGGATACGAAAATTTTAACAGCAAGACATTTTTTCAGAGAATTTTAACAGTAAGACATTCAAATCTTAAAATAATCCAAAATATTTTCAGACTACAATTTAGTCCTTTCAAAATTACTGATTGATATCTTCTACTAATCGATATAAACATAATCATCCAACATTACTAATGAACCTCCCCCCAAAATCTACCCATTACATTTTCTGTTTAATACCACATGATATTCGGACACTCATTGTATCAATCAGTTTAAGTCCAATGCTGGTATAAAAAATGATTATCGAGAAAATTCTTCCAACGAATATTTAACAACTCCCGAGCAACTGGGTTTTGATCAAACTTTGTGTGCTTATAAAAATTCGATATTTTCGGATGTAGAAAGTTGTACTATGGTACCTGTTGTAAGCGCAGATGGCAACAACATCTCCGGCCCGGACGCCAACCTCGACCAAGCCACGAGCCAGGCTCAGCACCTGCTCGACAAACTCCCCGCCGGTAGTCACCCGATCGCCGGAGACCATGACGACGGAGTTTCCACGAGTCGTCGAGATGCGGGTGAGGCATTGGCAGATGTGGGGCCGCGAGTAGTATGCCATTTACAAGGGGGGTCAGATAGCGCGCGGTTTTGTTTCAACGGTTGGGGAGGGAGGGAGCCTTATCTTTTGAGTTGGTTACGTTATCCCATTGTTTTAAAATACGCGGTCCGACCGGTCGGACCATATTTCGGGCACCAATCCGGATCATTTTTAGGCTAAAACCGGACTTTGGTTCAACCGGAGGATTTTCCAGTCAGACCGAGAATTTTTGTCAAAAATCCAGTTGAACCGAGCGGTCCGACCGGAATTTTGTATATATATATATATTATTTTTTTAATTCAAATAACCTATTTACCTATATATTTCAAAAAATTACACTAAAATAAGAAGAAAAAAAATTTTGGTCGGACCAGAGATATGGCCGGTCCGACTGGTCGACCCGGGATCGGGATACGGACACATTTCCGGGTCGGTATTCAAAACCATGCGTTATCCGTCTAAGATATGTGGGCTTTCTTGTGCTTGGGGGCTTTTTTTGGTATTGGGCCTTTTGTTCTAAACTAGATGCTACACCTAAATTTTTTTTTCTCAGATATCCTTAGACCATCCGCACCTGTATCCTCCATCCAACACATCTCTATAATATTCAATTAATTTTTCACTCATCCACCTCAACCCAATTCCTTACCCTCAATTTTTACCCACACCAGCATCCTCCACCAACACATCTCCAACTAATAAATAATTAATATATTTACTTTCACATCATCAACTCAATTAATTTTAAATTTTTTAATTCACATATTAATATTCTTTAATTTAAATTTAGTACTTATCATTAAATTATTAATTTCGCAAATTAAACAATATTTATTTATATGGAGTTAAAAATTGTTATTTATTATTTATTTATTTTTTAAAAATAATAGATAATTATACAGATTTTTCCATCTCAAATCTTATTTTTAAAAATATTATGGCCAGATAATATTGTGATAAGTATACGAAGTAGGATAAAATTTAGATAAGAAAAGGAAGAAAAAAAATAAGTTCATTGAAAAAGGGAGGTGGGTCCCATCCATCCATCCCCCCTTTTTCAAAGGATGGTCTCCCTTTTTGTTTTTTCTTTTTTCCCCCTCCCCTGCTGGCTGTTACGAGCCTGAGAAAGAAGGGATGATTCACGAGCATGGAGAAGCAGCTGATGCAAGAAGAATGGAGCTGGGAGTTAATTGATGGAGTTTTCCTAAAATAGTAGATGAAGTTACGTTATCTGAGTTTAGTTTGTTTTATGTTTTGGGCCTGAGGCCATTTCATTTTCGCGCGTGGGCCTGAGGCCAGAGTAGGAAAGCCATAGAGGGGGTTGTAACCAGCTTGAGGTGAGGCCTGACCTAAGCTTGGAGTATATATAACAAAAATGCAACTTTGGGATCAAGGTCAAGGAATATTTTATCAAAAAGTGGCTGCCACCTCTGTCTCTATCTCTTCTACCTATCTCTTTCTATTTCTATCTTACCCCCTCATGTCATCTCTTGGAGGTTATTCAATAATCGATCTCCCTAGGAACTGAGGACCACATTACTTGGTATCAGAGCTCGAATGATGCAAAACAACAAACTGGCTGACAAGCTGCTGGAAGTTCTCGCGGTAGTACGACAAGAGTTTGCCGATGCTCGGAAGGAACAAGGAGAGGCATTGGCGAAAGCACTAGCCTTGCTGATGGGTCGGCAAGAGGAGTTGGAAAGTTTGATAGCCACGCTCAGCCTTCAGAACCAGAACTTTGCGCATCAGCTTAACGGCCAGGCAAGTCAAGACGAAACATAGTCACTAACAATAGGAGTAGATGAGTCGTTACAGACCCATGGTGAGTAGCTATGTGCCCAGGATAGTAGTCGAATAGTAACCCTCGATGACTTGACATCCCTATCTATACCCTAAGCTTGAGTTTTCGCGATTTAAGGGGGATGATGTGCGAAGTTGGCTGATTAAGTGCGAGCAATATTTTGCCATAGAAGTCGTAGAGGCAAGTCATGTTATGAGGCTGGTGGTTATGCATTTGGAGGGTGAAGCCTTAGAGTGGTATCATGGGTTCTTGAAATTGCAATCAAAAGAAGGGGAGCTAGATTGGAAGGAGTTTAAGGAGGAAGTGGAGAAGCGGTTCACTGATGTGATGCACGAGCATCCGATAGAGGAGCTTTTCGATTGTGTACAGGAGGGGACAGTATTGGCTTACCAAAGTCAATTCCAAACTCTTTTGAGTATGGTCAGTTTGGACCCAACACATGCTCTGGCCTTATTTTTGAAAGGTTTGAAACCAGAAATAGTCCTAACAATTAAGTTATCCATCCTACAACACTTTTCCAAGCCTTTAGCCTGGCCCGGCTATAAGAAAAAAAACTATGAATACCTTCAGAAAAAGACTAGAGAGCACATTAAACCCCCATTTATGCCAAACCCAAGGCCCACTGATAGCCCACCCGCTCCTTTTAACCCAGCCAGCGAGCCTATAAGCCCCTTTACAAACCCACATCTTTCCTAAACATACACACACCACAGAACCAAAAACCCACCTTTCTACCAGCTACCAACACATGCCACCTAAATAAACCACGAACCAGTGAGCAATTCAGGCACAGAGCAGATTTCAATGAGAAGAGAGCTAAGGGTATATACTATTAGTGCTCGGAGAAGTATACTCCAGAACACAAGTGTTCGCGAAAAAGGAGATTATATTTCATTAAAGATGTAGATGCTGAAGAGGAAGGAGAAGAAGCAGCAGTAGAAGAACTTTGTCTGTGTGAGAAGGAGGAGCCAAAGGAAAATTTGGTGATTTCTATGCACGTGATGTTAGGTACTACTCCGTAAAGTTATAGGACAATAAGGGTAACTGGGTACACTCAAAGAAAGGAACTTTTGATACTTATTGACTCCGGGATCACTCATAATTTTGTGAGCTCTACTGTGGCAAATCGGTTAGGTTGTAAGCTAGAGCAATGTAATACGATGAGAGTGTGAGTAGCGGACGGTGGTGAAGTTGATTGCTCGTGGGTGTGTCAGGATTTCAAATGGAAGATGCAGGACATAGAGTTTAGGGCAGATATGTTTTTATTGCCTTTGAGCTATAACAATATGGTGTTGGGAGTACAGTGGCTGGAGACTTTGGGTGATATTAAGTAGAATTTTCAGTTATTGATGATGGAATTTTGGGTTGGCAAGTCGAAGGTAGTGCTTCGTGGTGCTGTGAAGGGCTAGTTGAAGACATGTTCAGCGATGCAAATGTACAAGTTATTAGCAGTTGAGAATAAGAAGTCAGAAGTGGCCGAGTATAATTTTACGTTGCTGAGGTTCAACCCAAATGGAGAGCCTTTGAAGTTATGCCAATTAGGGGGAAAGTGTGATGAAGGGGAGGACACGAGGAGGGACAGCTTGAGGTTTTTACTAAATGTCGTTTGCTGGTGTATTTCAGGTACCTACGGAGTTACCTCTGGAGAGGCATTTAGTGCATAAGATACCCTTGAAACTGGGTAGTAGCCCGTTAGCTTACGTTTGTACAAGCACTCTCCTGTTCAGAAGGATGTGATGGAGAAATTGATAGGGGAAATAATGTAAGCAGGGGTTATCCAACTAAGCACAAGTAGTTTTGCATCTCCAATCGTGTTAGTGAAGAAGAAAGATGGGTCATGGAGGTTTTGTGTGAATTATTGAGCTTTAAATAATCTCACCATCAAGCACAAGTACCTAATCCCCATTATAGAAGAGCTATTGGATGAGCTAGGTAGGGCGTGTTGGTTCTCAAAGGTGGACTTACGATCGGGATATCATCAAATTAAGATGGCCAAGGAAGACATCCATAAAATGGCATTTCAGACGCATGATGGCCATTACGAGTTCTTGGTAATGTCGTTCGGCCTAACCAATGCACCCGCTAGCTTTTAAGGCACAATTAATGATATGTTTCGTCCATTCTTACGAAGGTTCATCTTAGTTTTCATGGATGACATATTGATTTACAGTTCTACTTAGGAGGCACACTTACGGCACTTGGAAAAGTGTTCAAGATCTTACAACAAGAGCAATTTTATGCTAAGGAGAGCAAGTGTACTTTTGGCGCAACCTCCATTGAGTACCTCAGCCATGTAATTTCATAACAGGGGGTTGCAACTGATCCGAGAAAGATAGATGACATGAAGAACTATCGGACCCCCTTTACTTTGAAGCAACTCTAGGGTTTTTTTGGGTTGTGTGGGTACTACTGACACTTTATGAAGGGATACGGGTTAATAAGTAGACCACTCACGGACCTACTGAAGAAAGACGCATTCAAATAGAATGAACAAGTTGAAGTGGCTTTCCAGGAATTAAAGAAGGCCATGATCACGGCTCTAGTGTTGGCACTCCTGAATTTTTAGCTCACCTTCGTGCTACAGACTTATGTGTCCAAGTTTGGAGTAAGTGCAGTTTTGATGCAAGGAGGTCATCCAATTGCATTTTTTAGCAGGTCCATGGGGCCTAAATACAAAGCACTCTTAGTATATGAAAAGAAGTTGTGTACGGTAGTACTAGCGGTTACCAAATGGCATCATTATTTAGTGGGTCGGAGCTTTGTAATAAGGACGGACCATAAGAGTCTTAAGTTCCTCCTCGACCAAAAATTGTCAACCGTAAGCCAATGTTCCTGGCTAGCAAAACTGATGGGTTATGACTACATTATCAAGTACAAGAAAGGGGCTAAAAACAAGGTGGCTGATGCCTTATCTAGAATGCCTCACAATGATGTCGGCTTCTTTGTATTGCCTACAGTAGCTGTGGATGAGTTGATGGAGGAGATTTGGGCCAACTACAAGCCTATAACTTTGATCCACACCTCCTTGAAGTGATCAAGAAGCTACAGGAACACCAAAGGGTGGATGGTTCTTTTTCATGGGAGCAGGGTCGGCTACTGCAAAAAGGGAAAATGGTTGTGGGGCTGGACTTGAAGCTCTGAGATAAGCTGATTGGATTATACCACGCGAGTTCATTAGAAGGACACTCGGGTATCAATGCCACACTCCATCGTTTGAAGAGTGTTTTATACTAGAAGGGGCTCAAGAAAGACGTGAGGAATTATATGCGACTTTGCCCCACTTGCCAACATTGTAAGTATGACAATTCTGCCTATCCTGGACTATTGCAACTATTGCCGATTCCCGAGAAGGTTTGGCAAGTGATTTCGATAGATTTCATCGAGGAGTTGCCCAAGTCTCATAGCTTCACTTCTATCTATGTGGTAGTGGATAAGTTGAGTAAGTATGCCCATTTTCTACTATTGAAATACCCGTATTCTGCAAGTTTGGTTGCCAAACTCTTTATAGAGTAGGTATTCAGGTTACACAGCATGCCCAAGAGGATTATAAGTGATCAGGACTCAGTTTTTCTTAGTCAATTTTGGTAGGAACTCTTCCGACAGCAAGGAACTCTTCCGACAGCAAGGAGTTGAGCTCAAGATGTCGACATCCTACCATCCTCAAACTAACGGATAAATGAAGGTAGTTAACTAGTATCTTGAGATGCCTAAGATGTATGACTCATGAGAGACCATTAGATTGGAGCAGTTGGTTGCATCTTGCGGAGTATTAGTACAATATGAGTTTCCACACGACGATGGGACTTTCACCCTTTAAGGTTTTGTATAGGGAGGCCCCACCACTCCACCTTCCTTATTTTGCGGGAGACTCCCCTATTGAGGCAGTGGACAGGAGTTTGTCGACTAGAGAGGAGAACCTCAAGCTGCTGAAGTTCCACTTGCAAAGAGCTCAAAATAGGATGAAGCAACAAGCGGATAAGGACTGAGTCGACCGAGAATTTAATGTTGGAGATTTGGTGCTGCTGAAGTTACAACTGTACAGGCAAAAAATTATCCAGACCCGAACCTCGAATAAGTTGGCCCCTCATTACTTTGGCCCATACTGAGTCGTGGACAGAAAGGGTAAGTCTGCGTATACACTCCAACTCCCCGAGTCTTCCCGGATTTATCCGACCTTTCATATGAGTCAACTCAAGCGATTCCGTAGGAGCATAGAGGGACCAGTGACTCAAATTCCTGTGGCATTGGTGCCTGACAAAGAACTGTTCCAAATCTTGCATCTTTGAATGGTGAAGCACCAGAATCGGGCTGCGACAGAAGTGCTGGTGCATTGGGCTGGAGAATCGGTTGAAGATGCGACTTGGGAGGACTATAACTTGCTCAAGCACCAATTTCCTCACAGTTCCTTGTGGTCAAGGAACTTAAGCGGGAGCGAGTGTTACGAGCCTGAGAAAGAAGGGATGATTCACGAGCATGGAGAAGCAGCTGGTGCAAGAAAGATGGGCTGGGAGTTAATTGATGGAGTTTTTCGAAAACAATAGATGAAGTTACGTTATCTGAGTTTAGTTTGTTTTATGTTTTGGGCCTGATGCCATTTCATTTTCGCGCGTGGTCCTAAGGCCATAGTAGGAAGCCCATAGAGGGGGTTGTAACTAGCTTGAGGTGAGTCCTGACCTAAGCTTAAAGTATATATAACAAAAAGGCAACTTTGGGATCGGGGTCAAGAAATATTTTACCTCTGTCTCTATCTCTTTTTATTTCTATCTTATCCCCTCATGTTATCTCTCGGAGGTTATTCAATAACCGATCTCCCTGGGAACTGAGGACCACATTACTGGCCTAACATTCCGAGGATGGTGAGGGATGCGAGTGCAACACGTCTTAGGAAACTCTCGAATAGGTGAACCTTTCAAATTGCTGCTAAATTTACGGGCATGCAAGAAAGAATTAGTAAAAATATTCCGAAAATTCACATTCACTTGTTCTCGAATTTAAAACTTAAAATATCTAGTTTAAACAAAAATATCAACTACGTCTTAATAAAATGTTTGATGGTAGCTACAACTCTACTCGAGAGTGTTGTACAATATATTTTAAATATAAAATTTCAAAATTTTCTTTGTCTAGTTTATTTATGATATTAAAAGTTTATCATCACATTTGCGATCCCAACAATATCAAATTTTCCTCGGTTCAATTATCCGATCTATACTATCATATCGAACCCAAATTAGTTTCAGAATATAAAACGTGTTGGCGGCTGCTTCAAGCAAGAACCCCAAGGTTGACTTTGTCCTTGTCGGTCTAGTGAAGGAGTATATAAAAGGTCTCCACCCCTTTGTCCCGCTCTTCCCTTTACACCGAAACCCTAAACCCTAATCTAAGGTACGTTTCCCCGATTACTTGCTTCCAAATCCAAATTGTACTTTTCGTGCGATTATTTCGTGTATTGGTTGGCTTTTGATTTTATTACAATTAGAATTTGTTGAGATTTGAACCCGGTCGCTTTAAAACTACTGTTAGAATTAGTTCCCATTAGTAAAGATTCTGTTTTTTTAGGGTTTGATTTGATTTAATTTAATTTGAATTGAATTGATGATGTGTGAGAAGGAGGGAGGAGAGGATGCGCTGTTCGAGAACCTGGAGTACCTGTCCGTGGTGTCCAAGGTATGCGTGGAGCTGGAACACCACGCGGGAGTTGGGGACAGGGCCTTGGCAGAACTCGTGGCGGGATTTGGGAGGGAGAGCGAGACCGTGGAGGAGTTCGGCGCCAAGCTCGAGGCGAACGGGGTCGAGTTAGCAGATGACGTGGTCAGGATGCTCCTGGTTTTAATCCAGGACGTTCTCCCGCCCATCAAGGAGAAGCACAGTCGTTCTACGAGGGTGGTGGATCAGGATAGCAGAAGAGATTTGGAAAGCGGGCGTGTCTCTGGTAACAAGCGAATGGGCGAGAGACTGGATGGTGGTGGGAGGCTTCGCGGTGAAAAGGAAGCAGAAGATGAGATTGAGATTGAGTTGAAGGAAGACGAGCCGGCATTCTTGCGAGGGCAGACATGGTGCTCATTTGACAAGTCACCTGTGAAGATTTCCAAGAACGGGGCTTTGAGTCAGGCTGCTGCCCGTCAGTCTGTGATTATAAAGAAGAGGATGGAAGCGGGGAAACGTAAGCGGAAGACAGAGCTCAGTTCTATTCCAAAGGATCTCAGTCGTCCTTGGGAAGACCCAGTGCATCAGACAGGTGGGAGACATCTCGCATATGAGCTTAGTGGCACTGGGAAGAGATTCAGATCATCCATCCAGGAGCAGAGACGGAGTTTGCCCATCTTTAAATTGAAGAAAGAGCTTATTCAGGCTGTCCACGATAACCAGGTGCTGGTGGTTATCGGAGAGACTGGTTCGGGTAAGACTAGCCAGGTAACTCAGTATCTTGCTGAGGCAGGCTACACCACGAAGGGCAAGATCGGTTGTACACAACCTCGCCGTGTTGCTGCTACATCTGTTTCGAAGAGGGTGGCAGAGGAGTTTGGATGTCAATTCGGGGAGGAAGTTGGGTATGCCATCCGGTTTGATGACTGCACTGGACCTGATACTGTGATCAAGTATATGACGGACGGAATGCTTCTAACGGAGATTCTGGTTGACGAGAATCTTTCACAATACTCTGTTATAATGCTGGATGAAGCTCATGAGAGGACCGTTAACACAGATGTCCTTTTTGCGTTGCTTAAGCAGCTCGTGAAGCGGAGGCTGGATCTCCGTGTGATTGTCACATCTGCCACGCTTGACGCAGAGAAATTCTCAAGCTACTTCTTTAACTGTAACATTTTTTCAGTCCCTGGAAGGAATTTTCCTGTGGAGATTCTGTACACGAAGCAGCCGGAAAGAGACTACTTGGATGCAGCTCTCACCACCGTCCTGCTGATCCATTTGAC
>SOPF01016457.1:0-13807 GCA_012979155.1 Hypericum perforatum
GACTACTGCATTAATTGCCATGAAAAGATAAAAATATTACTCGTAAACATTATTATAACAACTTATGTTTTAAATCCAACTTAAATCCTAAAATCTTTTTACCATTGTCTATATAAGGAATTGCAAATCAAAATTTCAAAAAATAAACATTAACTTTAACGTTTAACAAATATTGAACAAGCAAATGGAATAAGGCAATGATCCTAAGCGCGCCTCAAGTTCGCGAATTACCAAACACAGAAAATGCATGAAAATTAAGTTATAATAAGCATTAAAAAAATTGAACAATAATTTATCAAATGCTCCAAAACTAAAATCGCCCAGATTTATCTGTTTAGCATGCGATCCAGTTATTAAAAGAATAAAAAGAACTCTAATAATGAAAAATCAACATGCTTTAGCCAGTTGGCTTTAATTGCTTCCACAATCCGAAGAGAACCGGGGTTCGAAACATCAGATTCCAAAATTGCCCAAATTTTTATGAGTTCAAGGTTCAGTTAAGTACAATAGCATAAAAAGAAATTTAACAACAATCAATCAACAAGCTGAGTAAGATCAGTTGGCTTCAAAGTCTTCTACGTACCTGAAGGTCGGGGGTCCAAAATCCAGGGCCAAATTTTTTTCCCTTTCCTCTGCATGCAATTACGTTAATATAATGATAAAGAAATTCTTTTAACAATAATAGTCAGAAAAAGACAGATCAAAAGTTTGAAACATCCTTCCATTCCAAACTGCACTATTTTGTGAGATTTTGGGGTTGAACGCCGGTGGTTTGGTCCGACCAATTTAAAGGCCTGACACACATCCTACAAGTCAGGGGTTTGAAACCACTCGAAAACATCTTTTCGTTCTCATGCATGCAATTGAGGATAAAAAACCCTAAACCTTTTTAAAAAAAAGGTTCGCCAGGGGTTCGAAACCTCCCAGCTCAAACTCGTCCAATTTTTTTTGTTTCCATGCATGAAATTAAAGATAAAAACAACTATAACAATAATAAATCAACAAGCTCAGTCAGATCTGTTGGCTAAAAGCCCTTTCACATACGAAGAGGTCGGGGGTTCGAAACCTCCCAGCCCAAACCAATTAAATTTCGTAAACCTCTCCTCGCAATTTTTTTTCAAACCAAAAACCACGTCCGTATGATGATAGAAATTTAGTTTAACAACAATAATCAACAAGACAAGTTATCTCAGTTGGCTTTGCCGCTTAGGAGAAGGGGAAGGCTTGGACGTTCGAAACCTCTCCGTCCACAGCCAAAATCGCACTTTTAAAAGCATTTTTGAACACCGGCCGATTAATTTTTTTCTGCAAACTAGTCGCTTTAATCAAGCATATATAATACGTAATTTATGCACTACGTTGATGAGTGTGAAAAACACTCATCATTCGTGTCTTTTTAGTAGGTTGTTCTTAGTATTTTAGGTTGATTTATTTATATTTTAGTTGTCTTAGTGTTAGTTTTGTTTATTGTGTGTTTTTGGTAGAGTTTATCATTTTTCATTGAGTTTGCTTATTTTTAGGAGCCTATTCGAGGAGAAGTGGAGGATGATCGAGCGGACACACAAAGGCAAGGATAAGACAGAAGTTTCGAAGTCAAAGAGTGCAAAGTACGGGTAACTAGTACACGCCAAGGGACATGGTGCACGCCAAAGAGATGTTACTCAAATGACCATTCACGCAGACGATCATTTGCATTCAAAAAAGTAGAAATCGCGAAGACCTAGCGCACGCCAGACTAGTCTGATAGAAACAAAATAATTTAAGTGTTGGACAAATAAATGGTAGATTTGACTAAGTCGGCTTATAGCTTTCTGAAGGAATGGGGACAAGTTTACTGACTCTCTTTAGATATATAGGAGTAGATATTTTAGGTAGATAAGTTAGATTAAATATTTTGTAAACTATGGGATAAGTAAGTTAGTTTTAGACTAAGTGTAAGTGTGTGGAGAGAAAGGAAGTGTAAGTGCAAGAGAGAGGCACAAAATAGACAGAACACTCTCTCTGTTCTTGGATGTGAAGGGAAGAAAGCTTGAAGATCTTGGCTAAGCTTTCTTACCTTTGCTCTTTCCATATGTAAAAGATGTATGTTGTTTATATAAGCATATGTGAGTAGTCTTTCTTTGAGTTTGGTGCCTTATTACCTTGCATGTAGCTATTGATTTGGGGGTTTAGTGTGTTTATAAATATGTTCTTATCAACATGCTTGATACTATTGCTTAGACTTGCTTGATCACCAAGCCTTTCTAGCTAGTCAAAACTTGAGATCGAAAGGAGATAGGATTGATGGAAAGGTTGGTTTGATGATGAGTACTCTTGCTAGGAGAGAAATCTTCTTGGTAACCTATTGATTGTCCTTGGAGTAGAGCATATAGTTGGTGCTTAGCTAGACTAGTTGGTTGATGGGGTCGAAAGAACATATCTAACCTTCTAAGCCTAGTTAAGTAGCAATTTAGGCTCTTCTTGCCCAAAAGTATGGATGACCCTCTGTATCTTATGGTTATGTTGCTGGTTTAGGTACCTTACTCATTTTAGTAGCCTAAGTTATTATTCTTAGTAAGTTAGTATCTAGTAAACCAATAGCTTAAGTTGTGATCTTTATATTTGTGTTTTAGACTTTAGATAGTGTAAACAACAAACAAACTTCATAATTTGATCATAGACAAGTAAGTGAACCAAAGAGTAGGCCTAAACACTCAATCCCTATGGTACGATAACCCTTACTTACTCTTATTGCAACTCACTGTAACTCTGCTGTTAACTTGGCACACGCCAAATGATCTTGGCGCGCGCTAGGTCTGTTCGTTCGAGAGCATTTCGCTCACGCCAAGTGCAGTTGGCGTGTGCTCAAGGTTCTTTTTGGTCAAAGTTGGCGCATGCCAATATAGTCCAGTGTACACCAGAACGAGAAAGTTGGCACACGCCCAAGGATTCGATGTACGCTCGACTTACCGAACGAACGAACGACTGATCATCCTGTGTTAAGTATATTCAAGTAAGAACAAGATAGCAAATACACAAGCATTTGCATTGCTAGTGAGTTTCCAAATTGTCAATTGGCACCGTTGTCGAGGATTGATGATTTAGACTCTCAATTCAGTTTACGAACTTGGATTAGTATATTTTTCTTTTATTTTATTTTTAGTTACTTTTTGACCAAGTGACTTGTCTTGCTTGATAAGTTACATGCATGCCCTTAACCTGTTCTACCAATATTTCTCCATTGGAGATCGAAGAGGAAATAACGCGGTTAAAAAGGTCATTGCGGAAGAAGAGATGAGAGAAAGAAAGAATGAACTAAAAGAAAGAATGAACTAAAAGCAAGAGGTCAAGGGGCTGGAGTTCATGCCCCTAGACCATCTCTAATGGACCATGGAAGATCAATATACAAAGGAGCGTTAACTAGAATCCAATGACCAGCTGTTGAAGCTAATCACTTCGAAATTAAGTCGGCCATGATTCATATGCTTCAAGTTTTGGGTCAGTTCTATAATTTACCTAATGAAGATCCCAATGAATATCTGGAGAATTTCATGGAATTAGCTGATAATTTTAAGTATCCTAGAGCATCTGATGATGCTATAAAGATCAGAATGTTTCCTTATACGTTAAGAGACAAGGCTAAACTTTAGTATAAATAACTTATGGGTACTCCAATAACCACTTGGGAGCAATTGGCAAATGCTTTTCTTGACAAATATTTCCCTTACTCAAAGACTAACAAACTCATTAAGGAAATCACCAGCTTCGAACAATATGAAGGAGAGTCTTTGAGTGAAACTTGGGAGAGATTTAAGGATTTGCAATGTAAATACCCATACCATGGTTTGTCTGAGGAGTCTCTTCTTAAGACTTTTTATTTTAGCCTATCACCAACAATAATAGAAACTCTTGATTCTGCTTCTAATGGAAATTTCCTGAGAAAAGAAAGGGGTGAAGCCTACCATATTCTGGAAGAGCTGGTAATAACAAACAGGTTAATCACCAATGAGAGAAATAAACAATCCATCAGAGAATTAAGGGAGATAACTGAGCAATGCGAGAAAAGAGAAATGATTGAACTTGATGCTTCCTTATCTTTTCAAGCTCAGTTAGATTTAATGGCAAAACAATTGTGTGATTTGACCCTAAACAAAGTTGATGCTATTGTTGTAGAATAGCATTACGATGCTAGTGGTAACATTGGCCACGAGAGTAGTCAATCTACCATGATGAACCAACCTACAGAATCGGTCAATTTTGTTAGTGGTCAAGGACAAGGAGGAAATTGAATGGGTAATAACCCATATTCCTCAACATATAATTGTGGATAGAGAAACCACCCTAACTTCTCATGGAAAGAGAGAAACAATGATGATAGTATGGCAATCGTTCCTAATAAAGGATTGCCTTTATGTATCTCACAACAAGGCTGGTTTTCAACCACGTGAGTTCTTGGGAGAAAGAATGGTAGCCCTTGAGGAGAGATTTGACAAGGTTGAGAAATTCATCCAATAAACTAGAGAATCATCCAACAACTAATGTCAAATCTCGAAGGCATTAGCGATCCAAGAAGCAAGGTAGAACAATTTGGAACAATTTTTAAAAGGGTAAGCGACTACCATGCACAACATGGAAGTACAACTTGGGGAAATTGCAAAGACAAATGTACAGAGAGTATCTGGCTCTCTCCCAAGTTCTACTGAGATAAATCCTTGAGACCAAGTTAATGGAATCTCCTTCAGAAGTGGCAAGGAATTAGCTTCTCAAAAAGTCAAAGAGAAGGCTAAGGAGAGTGAATTAGAGAATCCAAGCAAAGCTATGGAGGAAGAAGTTTTAAAGGATAAGGTCCCGCAAGAAGAAGTTGCGGAGGAAGAAGAAGTATACGTACCACCACCACCAATGGTCCCCATTCTTCCTTATCCTCAAAGAGTAAAGAGAAAGTCGGGGATGGATGAGAAATTTCTTCGTTTCATGGAGAAAATGAAGAACGTTCAAATTAGTATCTCTTTCCTAGAGATGCTATATCAAGTTCCACACTATGCCAAGTTTCTAAAAGAACTTGTCACTAAGAAGATGAAGTGGGAGGATGGAGAGACAGTCATCCTCACGGCTCACTGTAGCTCTCTAATCTCACAAAATCTTCCGATGAAGCTAAAAGATTTGGGAAGTTTTATAATTCCCTATTTTATTGGTAAAACCAAGTTTCCAAAATGTCTGTGTGATTTAGGCGCAAGTATCAACTTGATGCCTTTGTCTGCATTTTAAAAACTAGGTTTGTGTGAAGTTAAGCCAACTTCAATGCTACTCCAATTGGCTGACCAAACTATTAAGAAGCCATACATTATGGTTGAGGATGTTCTGGTTAAGATTGACAAGTTCATCTTCCCAGTTGACTTTATGGTTCTGAATTTCTCTGAGGACAAGAACTATCCACTGATTTATGGCAGACCCTTTCTCAACACAGCACATGCATTTGTAGATTTTCATAATGGTAAATTGGTCCTCAGAATTGGAGACGAGAATGTTGAGTTTAACATGACAAGTGTTATGTGCCATCCTCTTGATGAAGGGATGTTCATGAAAATTGATGTTGTGGATGAGTGTATCCTCGAGTTCTGCCAGGAACATATCTCTAGAATTAAGAATAAAGAACAAGAGATAGAATAGGAGGATATTATAGAAGAGTTAGAGGAAATGCGTGACTTGGCATTCGAGAGCTCAAGGCTCTACAAGGAAAGGACCAAGAGAAGACATGATGCCCATATCATCAAGAAAGATTTTAAGGAGGGACATCATGTTCTTCTCTACAACTCACGACTAAGACTCTTCCCCGAGAAGCTCAAATCTAAGTGTAGCGACCCATACCAGATTGTCAAAGTATTCCCTTTTAGGGCACTAGATTTACAAGATAGCAAGGTGTTAGTCTTTAAAGTCAACGACCAATAATACAAAATTTACATTAGAGGGGGGATATTAATCGAGATACGGAGGTGCAATTGGTTTATGTGCCATCTAGTGAACATTTGGAATAGAGTAAGGCTCTTTAATCTATAGAGAATAAAGAACAGGATATTTTGCGCTAAGCATATTCGTCTAGTTAGTGTCTTAGTTTCTAGTAAAATCTCGATTGACATTTGCCTCATCATTCTCCGTCAAGCAAAAGAGACTTTGAGAATTGAGCGACGTGACAAAAACTTCTTGAGACATTCGAGAGGAACATCAAAGAGTGCCTACAAGAGGAGGATGAAGAGATTTGAATTATTCCCCAGGCGTGGAAAGTTAGAACATGACAGAGAGTGTAGCAAGAATAGCACTAACTCGCAAATTAAGCATACCGTGCTACTATGTTGCGACCACCCTATTAGGCTTAGAGCTGACAAGGTTGCACAAAAAGGTAGTTTGTCATGGTACACCATTTGTGAGTTATGTGAATTGCAAAACTCGAAGTTGTACCTGTGACCCATGAGGATAGGGTGTCTAGTTTTCAAGCTTTCCAGGAACGCAGCGTACATAAAAGTAAAAAAAAAATTAGATTAGCATGTATTATTTCTTATGTTTGTTATATTAGTTTTAGTGTTTATATCTTATATGTGTAGTTTTTATAGTTCGTACATAGTTGGCGCACACCAACGGATATGGCGTACGCCCTGTCAAGTGAGTTCAGAAAAGTTAGCGCATGCCAATTCAACTAGCATGCACCAGTGCTGGAAAAACAGAGAAGTTGGTGTACGCCAATGGACCTGGCGTACGCTAGTTTTGGGCAGAACAATTTATAAAAGTCTTGGACGTGCGCCATTTTTCATAAAAAATCAAAACCAAATCCTTCCAAGCTCCAAAAACTTCAAAGTTGAATGAACCCAACCCTCCCAAACCATTTACCCACAATACCTAAGGTCCAAAACAAGATTTACAATGGTAAATGATGCAGGATCTAGCCGAATTTGGTGCAGAGACAGGAGAAAGTGCACGAGAAACCCTTTGCCTTCACCACTAGGTTCTCCACTCCCAGACATTTATGACCGCTACGATGCTCCCTTCATAATCTTTCATGATTGGGAGGGAGAGAGGTACTAAAGACTCAACCACCTTACTACCTTGAGTCATTTCAACATTGTTTGGGATGACATGAAGAAATTAGGGGTTGATAGAAAATTGCGGTCAGCCATTAGGAAGTTAGGTTGGGATTACTTTGCGAATAGGAGTACAATGGATAGACAGGAGCTAGTGTTAGAGTTCTATTGTACTCTGCAGGTTGCGGCAAACAGAAGTTCATTCACTGCACGTGTCTTTGATATAGATTTTAGCATGAATGAAATTGAGTTTAATGACCTCTTTAGCCTTAAGTCTGGAGTAAGGACAATAGACTTCATACTTGCTAATAAGGCCCATCAGGCTTGACACGAGATTACGGGCTTTGAGAGATATGAGTCAGGGAGGGCATCGAATACGCTAATTAGAGAACCACACTTAGGCATCCTCTATCGCTTTATGACTCTGACCTTCAGTGGTCAATGGGAACAGTCTAAATTATTCCGATCACAGCTCTACGCCATAGACTATCTATGCCATGACATACCTTTTAGCACATTTGCTATGGTGATCGACTGCTTTGCACATTCCATTAGTGATATGGAACCTAAACATCTGTACTTGGGTCATATTATATCCCACATTGTATGTCACCATTTCATTGAGCAGTTTGTAGACTTTCAAGGATCATTCATGGAACTAGTACTGCTTGATATCGAGAAACAACACTATAGTAAGCTGATCGAGAAGATGTTTGTAGTCGGCAAGGAGATATGCATCTACAAGCCATGGGAGAGGCACAAGGTGGTTCAGGATCGCCTTAGAGTAGCAGGGCATATACCAGCACAGGGATAGGAGGGTCCTAGTCAGGATGCAGATAAGTCAGGCCCCAGCCATCAGTATCAGGCCTAGCATGATGAAGCAGGGCTGAGTCATCGGTCACCTGACCCATAGGTGGACATGCAGTATTTATGTGACCAGTTTGCTACAATGCAGGTACAGCTATAGGGTCATAGAGAGTAGCTTCATGGTTATGGCGTGTAACTGCAGGACTATGTAATTAGCAACGCAGCCGAGTAGGATTGCTAGTACAACTACAATGCTCATATGGAGGTCAAGTTTAGAGCTCAGAGAGAGGAGCAAAGGGCATTTTATGCCAAATAGAGAGCTCACATGGTGCACCAGTGTGAGCATTACAAGTAGTAGCGAGCACATGCTGAGTGGATGCGCACCTGGGTGGAGAATTTATACAGCGGCTTCATATTCCCACCACCTCCTCCACAAGAGTAACAGGGAGCTCATTTTTCCCTACTTTGTTATTTTTCTTTATTTGTTTTCTTTATTTGTGTATTTTCATGTATTTTGATTCTGTTTTTGATTTTGTATGTTTGTAACTCATTTAATGTTCATGTTGTGTTACTACAAGGTGATCTTATTAGGCTTAGAGTCGAAAATGTCACAAGGAGGTAGTTTACATGACATGTCATTAGTGAGTTAATGTGTTGCATGTTTGTTTGTATTTATATGTTTATACATGTTTCATGATTAGGTGTTTATTAGTATCGTAGACACCTTGAGGACAATGTGTCATTCAAGTGTGGGGGAGGTTTCCTTGTAGGAATCTTCCTTTTAGGTTGTTTAAACTTGTTTTGCATGTTAGTATGTTATGTTGTTTTGTTTAGGTTTAGACTTGGCATGAATTTTTCAAAAATTTGACCCCCTCAATAATTTTTAATTTGTGTTAGAATTTATCGTATTCTAAGTTAAGGATTTAATTTGAGCAGAAAGCCTAAAAAATTGGGAGTAACCTCGCAC
The DNA here is from genome assembly GCA_012979155.1 of Hypericum perforatum. Lineage (NCBI taxonomy): Eukaryota > Viridiplantae > Streptophyta > Magnoliopsida > Malpighiales > Hypericaceae > Hypericum > Hypericum perforatum. Next base: position 8,824 of record SOPF01016457.1, read on the forward strand.
TCTGTTGTTTAGACTAGTGATTTCACTATGTAGACTAGACTAGAGGGTTGTTGAGTGCACCTTATGAGCATTTGAACCGATGGAAGAGACATCAATCTCTATATTTTTCATGAGATGCATACTAAAGTCAGTTGATCGAGGTATTCTACTAGTACTTATCGTAGTCTAGGTTGTGTGGAAGTTAGTGAAAGGACGGGGGCATTCTTTGACATTGAGCCTAGAGCTTTAGAGCCAAAATCCCTTATATATCCATTATTTAAACCCGTTGAGCCTAGTTTTTTCTTGATCTTAGATGAGAAAGCCAATCTTAAACCTTATATCAACCATCTTCCTTACCTTTTGTCGTCCAGTCTAAGGACATTTAGGCTAGTGGGAATAATTTATAATGGGTTTAGTTGGTAGTTTTGACTTAATTTGGGTTATGTTCATTGGGATGTTGTAGTTATGGCCATATGAAAGAAGCCAAGTTTTTGCCTACATCGTGCTAAGTTTGTATAGTTTGTTGAAGTTTGTGAATAAGTGTTGTAAAAATTAAAAAAAGAAAAAAAAGAAAAAGAGAGAAGTGAAAAAGAATGTAAAGTTGAATAAGGCATGTTTTCTAGGTAAAACTCGTGCTTCTCAATCTTAGTTTATTGGTTTATTTGGGGAGTGTACTTATGAATGTGATATTTGTGAAGATGTTTAGACTAGACGAGTGATTAGTTACATTTGTAACATGTCCTCGAATTGGGTGGTTTAGCTATCATCCAAATATTTTACCTCACCTTTACCTTAAGCCCCATTACAACCTAATAAAAAGACCCCCCGATCATTAGCAACTATTATGACTTTTAGATAATGCTGAGTAGGATGTAGGATGCTTTGAGATATATTGACATGTATGCGAGTGATAGGAAGTTGACCACACAGATTATATGAGTGAATCACTTTTCTATCCTCATGAGATCAACCTTCCAGTGTCTTTTACATAGAGTTAATACTTGCTTAAACAATTGAGTGCTGACGTGCCTACTAGTTCGTTGTGCTTTGTGTTATGAATTGATAAACTAACTTAGATTATGATTTCATTGTGATGCGAGCTGATGTTTTTTACGGAAGTTAAGTGTTGATCCATTCATGACATGTCTTTACCTTATTATGTGTTTGTTTGTTCTTATTAGATTTTTGTTTATGTGGTTGTCTGCATTTTGAGTTTTTGCTTGGGGACAAGCAAAGATTCAAGTGTGGGAGTGTGATGAGTGTGAAAAACACTCATTATTCGTGTTCTTTTAGTAGGTCGTTCTTAGTGTTATAGGTTGATTTATTTGCATTTTAGTTGTCTTAGTGTTAGTTTTCATTTATTGTGTGTTTTTGGTAGAGTTTATCATTTTTATTGAGTTTGCTTGTTTTTAGGAGCCTATTTGAGAAGAAGTGGAGGATGATCGAGTGAATACGCGAAGACAAGGACAAGACGAAAGTTTCAAAGGTAAAAAGTGTAAAGTACGGGTAGCTAGCACATGCCAAGGGACATGGTGCACGCCAAAGAGACGTTACTCGAATGACCATCACGCAGATGACTATTTGCATTTGAAGAAGTAGAAATCACAAAGACCTAGCGCATGCCAAGTGAAGCTGGCGCACGCCAGACCAGTCTGACAGAAATAAAATAATCTGAGTGTTGGACAAATAAATGGTGGATTTGACTAAGTCGGCTTATGGCTTTCTGAAGGAAGGGGGACAAGTTTACTAACTCTTTTTAGATATTTTAGGAGTAGATATTTTAGGTAGATAAGTTAGATTAGATATTTTATAAACTATGGGATAGGTAAGTTAGTTTTAGACTAAGTGTAAGTGTGTGGAGAGAAAGGAAGTGTAAGTGCAAGAGAGAGGCACGAAATAGACAAGACACTCTCTCTGTTCTTGGATGTGAAGGGAAGAAAGCTTGAAGATCTTGGCTAAGCTTTCTTACCTTTGCTCTTTCCATATGTAAATAAGATGTATGTTGTTTATATAAGCATGTGTGAGTAGTCTTTCTTTGAGTTTGGTGCCTTGTTATCTTGCATGTAGCTACTAATTTATGTTCCGCGCTCTCTAACGAGAGGGTCTGCTCTTATCCTTATAAGTTTTTTGCTGTCTTTCTAAAGGATAGGTCGTTTGCCTAGATTACCTGGCATACGCCAATAACTTCTAGCGTGCACGAGGTTTAATGATTTAGAAGAGTTGGAGTATGCCAACTCTTCTGGCGTGAGAATTTTTGCCTCGGATGGCCAAAGTTGACGTACGCCACCAATTTCTGGCGTGCGCCAACACAACAGTTTTTTAAGCAGAGTTGCACAAATGAGTAAGTAAGGGAATATCATCCCACAAGGACTGAGTTTAAAGCATCAACTTGGTTTAGTAACTCGTCTAAGATCAATTTATGAAGTGGTTTGATTTAAACACTCGTTCTAAGTCGGATTACGAAGCTAACAAATTATGAACTTAGCTACTTTGAAGGTTTGGTTTTCAAAACAGATTTTTAACAACTTAATAAGCACAAATGAGCAATGTGAACTTAAAACCACAATAATCAACAAATTCAGAGAGTTTACTAAGTACATAACATGGTCCAAGTGTTTCAAAAACAACCAAACTACACTCTCGTGCTAGAATGGCCTAAATTGCTTCTTTACTATGCTTAGAGTAGTTAGATGTTCTCTCGACCCCAAAAACCAACTAAGCACAGCAAAGAACCAACTATATGCATCACTTTAAGAACAATAAATCACTGAGTAAGAGTATTAGGAACTCGAACCAGCAACTTATCTAACTAACATTTCCATTTAAACCATCTCCTCTCGGTTTCAAGTTTAAACTAACTAACTAACCTTGGTGATCAAGCAAGTTTAGCATGGCATTAGGTTCGTTAGTTTGACATGTTCATCATGATTTTAACCCTCTAAACCATGACTATGTAATGGCTTCAAGACACCAAACTCACAGAATTAACTACTCACACATGCTTGCAAAGATCAATATAATCAAAAACAAGAACATACTTAGCATTAATGAACAAAATGAAGAGTAAAAGAGAAGAAAGCTTTACAAGGTTCGTGTAGTTTTCTTCCTCAAGTTCTTCACAGAAAAGATGGCCAAAAATCGTGGTGCACACCTCTCTCTCACACTTCCTTGTCTATCTTACACTAATGCACTTAATTAACATAAAACAAAAGTCAAAAGTCAAAACAAATATAAACTAACATAATATCCTAACTACTATCCACCCCTACTCCAAAATGGTCTGCCATGGTCACAAGAAGGCCAAAAATCCCGAGTGCATGGCCCCCTCCAGTGTTTTCCACTCAAAGAGGCAAGTGGCAGCTCTGTCACTGTCTGGTCTGGCATGTGCCATCTGTACCTAGCGTGTGCCAGATCCTCAGGTGCTCGGTCATTCGCGTCTGGTCGTTCTTGCTCGTGGTCATTCTTCTGGTGCATTTCTGGCATACGCCACCTTCTTGGCATGCACCAGTCCTAAGTCTTGCACTTCTCGCCTTCGCATCTTTCCTCTCATCTATGCATCTGCTCGTCTCGCTCGATCGTCATCCATTTCTTTGAATTAGCTCCTAAAAACCATAAAACATAATGAGAAACAAAATACACAGCTAAAAATATGAAATAAAGAAAACTAAGACAAAGATAACTAAAACTAAAATAAAACAACCTAAAATACTAAAAATAAACTAGAAAATGGACACAAGTAATGAGTGTTTTAAGCACTCATCACACCCCCACACTTGAATCTTTGTTTGTCTACAAGCAAGACTTTTATGACCCTCATAAATTATATCTTAGTCGAGACCGCTAGGTTCGACCTTTGGTTATTTTGGAATTGATCGGTCTTATAACCATGTTGGTTAAAATTGTCGACCTTTGAATTATTTTGTTTCGATTGATGTTAGAACCGTTGTGATGAATTTGTCGACCTTTGGAGGAATAAGTATAACGTTTTCGTATGAACTTTAAATTGTATGATTCCAAGTTGGAAAGATACATAACACATAGGTCTACGATTTTTGTGATTCGGGTTTTGTGATTTGAGCCTTGTGTTTTGGAGTTTTGAGCGGGTTTTGGGAGGGTTGCGATTAATAGGCTTAGTTCGTCGACGTTTGGTAGAAAACTCATAACTCTCTCATACAAACTCCGAATCAAGCGATTCCAAAACGAGTAGATCCATAAGACCTAGATCTATAATTGTGATTTTTTTCAGACCTGGAGATAGCAAGAATTTTTGGCGGCCGCCAGAAACTTACAGGGAAAAAACGTGGCGGGCGCCAACTTTATTTGCGGCCGCCAACAAATTATAGCCCTGCACACTTTTCTTAGAAAATTCATAACTTCCTCATACGATCTCCGATTTGAGTGATTCCAATTTGCAGATGTTTGTAACATCTAGTACTACAACTTGGTTAAGAAAGTTTTAATATTTGAAGATTAATTTGATGGGATCATTTGAGAGTTTTGAGTGCTCAGTTTTAGGTATGATTCTTATCGGTATTGAGATATTTTGCCAAATAATGAGCAATGTGGCAAATGTTGCTTAAGTCTTGATTTGAGGACTTATTAGAAGTTAAGAGGGGGTTAGGAGTGCCATTAGAATGACTTGAAAGTTTGAGGACCAAAGTGGAATAAGCTTGAGCATAGACTTTCCATTTATGGTAAGTTTGGGAGAAAATATCTAAGGGAGGTTGTGAGTGGGAATCAATTGTTTCCAGCCATTGAAAACAAAGAGAGAGTGAGAGAGAAGGAGAAATGTGGGAGAAGGAGAGGAGAAGAAAGAGAAAGAAGATATCTTGATTTTGAGGATTGGTAAGTGATTTCTAATTGATGGTTCATTATAATTAAGTGTAGATCTATTCAGTACCTTGAATTAGGTGTAAGCTTGTAAGGATTTGAGTGCTTTATGATTTTAGATAATTTGAAGTTTGAGAGTTTTGATGGTTGAAATGGATGATATAGTGGTTATAGG
>SOPF01016458.1:0-19358 GCA_012979155.1 Hypericum perforatum
TGCTCATATACTGTAATGCAAAGCAGCTAACGCACTAAAAAGAAAATTAGTATTCACCCACAAAGAGGAGCAAGTAAGCATGCATACGTTGCTGTATATGGTAGGTTGCGAAGAAAAAGCCGATCAGACTGGATATCTTCTTCTTTCTCTAGTTCAGAATCTGTTGATGGTTTCTCAGGGTCGTCAATCTCACTGTCAGAATTTTCAACAGGGGTCCCCTCATAAACCGCTGCTTCTACAGCACTCTGGTTCAGGTTGCAGGTGTTCTTTCCCTCAAGACTTTTCTTCAAAGAATTGTTGTCACCATCTTTGTTATTAGCACCTTCTCCTTCTTCATCTTCGTCTTCATCTGCATTTTCGTCATCACTGTCATCATGATCACCATCTGAACTCTCATTGCTTTCACTGTCTGAATCTGACCAGTCTTTCTTGATCCTACTCTTGAAGTAATCGACATCAGAGCCTCCGACAACAGAGTAATCTTTTGTCCTTTCCTTTGCCTCATCTTCCTCGCTTTCATTCAAATCCTCCGCTACAACTGACTCCTCTGCACCTTTTTCCTTCTTAGACAAAGCTCCCTCTTTCAAACCTTTTCCCTTAGTAGACAGAGCTCCCTCTTTTGCACATTTTTCCTTTGTAGACGAATCTCCCTCTTTTGAGGGTGCTCCAAGTTGTGAACTAGAAGGCAGAGTGGAAGACAGGGCATCATTGGCCCACAATTTCGACTTAACCCGAGGCTGCATCACCTCAAGAAACTCCTCAAGCATGGGATCATGAACCTCTTCTCCTTTCTTATCATTCTTCTTCTTCTTCTTATCCTCAACTTCCCCAACCTTGACACCCGGACCCCGAGTACCACCAGCACCCTTATTACCTTTACTCCCATCATCTTCCTTCGCGCTCCCCTCTTTCGTCTTCGAGTACCTACTCCACGGCCGAGGAGCATCAGGATCCCCAACCTTACGAGCCGGCTACACCAATTAAACACAAACCAAACCTCATATCAGTCTTAAAATTCCTCGCTACTTCCGACAATCGAACACGAAAAACAGTATCTAAGTTTGAATAAAGAGATTACCTCACAGATGATTCTACAAGTATCAATGAAGGACTTGTTAAAGTACTTGATCGCTTCGTCGGCCTCCTGCTCTGTTCGAAATCCTATAAACCCGAACTGCCTACTCTTACCGTCCCTTTCCAAATCCAAAAACACAAAGTCACAATCTCGAACCGAAAACCGAACAATCAAAATCAGTACACTACCATTACGAAGCGGAGGCGGTTACTCTTTACTTTGTTCGCATAAGCTTGGCGTCTGTGATTTCTCCTTTGCGGGAGAAAACGTCGCGAAGCCTGTCCTCCGCCACGTGCTTGGGGAGATTCTTCACGCATATCCGAGACCTAACGAAAAAAAAACAAATTAAACAGAAAAAAAGAGGAAAAAGAATAAAGAAATTGGAAGTTAGAGAAGTTTTGGGTGAGAGAGATGCGTGGAGGAAACCAGATAGCTAGGGGATTTACATGTCGGAGTCCGGCGACGGTTATTCAGTCGACGGCGGGCAATAGTAGTAGAAAAGAAAGGAAAGCGGCGCCAACAGAACTGGGACGAAGAGAGTGAATAAAGGAAATAGGGAGAGGGCGTTGCCAACGACAGAGGAACACAAACCTGTCGTCCGTGAACTTGGGCCGGGCTGTTTTGTCGTACTTGGTCTTTAATTTAGTTCCACTGTTTTGACCTACTTACCTATAATAAAACATTAAATATAGAATAATACTATTATCTTCTCTGAGTTATTATATTTAGGGGGACTAATTAGTCCCCCCCTATTACAATAATGTAGGTTTCTTTATAAAAAGTGTTTACGGTATATTTAATCTGTTGTTGAAAAAAAAAATATTTATAGATTATTGTTCGTCAATCTACGTCAATCCCACGAAGCTCTTATACATTTTCATTCAATCACGACGGCGGGAGAGGAAATCCTAACAGAAAAACTCAAATTGGACTTAGGGATAATCAAGCTCGAACTGATGACTTTTACCACGTCAAAGTTACACTCTAACGCTGAGTTATATTCCTTCCCTAATTGAGATCATCCGATTACTCCTACTACTAGCCCATGAACATAATCCAGAATATGAACCTAAAAGAAAATGTCTAGTAAACCAATTACAAGAATACCAATTACATTACCTCTTATCCAAAGAAGAATCATTCCGGTAGTATCGACTCACACTTCCTCCCACATTTTCAATAAAGTGGTCATACTATAGACATAAACAGTCCTAGATAATTATGAGATGTTCAAGTAGTGTCAAAAAACACATAGTAAATCCACCTCGAATTAGAAAAGAAGCTGACTCCTCAAAACGTGAAGCTCGCCCAGCACTTGCAAGGAATTGGTGCTTCAATACATTAGCCACTAAGATATAACGACACATAGTTATCTTCTCAAACCTCAAAGCAACTTGTGACAACCTCCGCTTGAGGAACCCTGTTATCAAATACGTTTCTTGCATAGGCATTAATCTACCTTGGTCGTTGGATTTCACAGTTTCTCGAGTGCTCTTTATTTTTACTCGTGTCAGTCTGTCGCCCGAAGATTGGTCTTCTTTATTTGTTCAATATCGTCGTTATTTGCTATGTATCTTTTTGCATATTGTAATTCATTTATATTAATTTACTAAGTTGAAGACGACGAATTTATAACATGATGTCATAAGGCTGATATATGTTATTCACGGGACACAGTGGATTCTGACACCAATTTATCAAGTAATTTCTTGACTTGCTCTTATATAACAACACACAATTGGAACCTGTCAAGTACTCTCACAAGCCTATTGCCTTTTGAAAACCTGTCAACAAAAATGAAGTTGAATGTGATCATTTCACGTGCGTTGTGGATGTTCCTGCTTACACAAACCATTCATCTCAGTTCCTTCGGGAACGATGTCGATAGATCCTCGCTTCTCGCCATTAAAGCTCAAATCATAGGTGACCCCTTCAACAATCTTAGCTCCTGGAAAGACTCATCTCACTTCTGCAAGCGGGTGGGAGTCGCTAGCCGGATGCCGACATCGGCGGATCGTCGGGCTGAACCTCAGCTTATATGCACTCGCCGGGACGTTAAATCTGCATGTCAGAAACCTGAGCTTCCGCAGGATTCCCAACTTGAACGCAAACAGCCAGAGTCAGAATATTCCTGACGGACTCGGCCGTTTGTTCCGCCTCTGCGTCTTGATTCTTTGCAATAACTCGTTCATTCGCAGGATCTCTACGAGCATGTCGAACTGCTCTAGATTCCAATATCATGGTTTCCGCAGAACAAAATTGGTGTACAAAATTCCTCCCGAACTAGGATTGTGGTTGGAGTTGCACGGGCTTGTGTTCGAAAGGAACGAGCTTTATGGTACCCTAAACCTTAGAATATTTTATGTAATGAAAATCCGAATAAAATTTAGGAATTCATTTTCGAGCGGGAACTAACGGAACCTTAAAGTTGTGTGTACTAGTGTGTTATGGATTAGGGTCAAAGTTTGGTTTTTTTGGATAACCAAATTACCAACTACTTGTATTAAGTTGGAAAATCGGAATACAATAGAGTTCCTAACTTTAGTGAATGGGATATATAACCCAATCATCCGGGAAAGTAGATAATCTAACTACACCGTCTTGGTCAAACAATCCGTACCCTTATTTTGTTTGCTGCTTTTGGAGTGCACGCGTTTTGTTTAGTGCCGCTTTGGTTTAGGGTGAGCTGGTTAGTTTTTAAAGTTCATGTTTTTAAGCAGTTGGTTCATGTATTGAGATGGTTGGAGAATGCTTGGGGGGAAGGACTTTTTCTGGGGCGTCTTTGGTTGTTGGCATATCTTTGTTGGATATGCCAACAACCTTTTTTGCCCAAATTTCCAAACTTCCCTAACATCTTGGCCAGCTCGCTTTCCAAAGAAGCATACGGCAAGTTCTTAACCAACAAAATATGGTTACTTCTTTTCAGGACCTCTGTTTTTCCAGCAGCAAATTCTTCTAAAGAGGCAATATTAACTCCAGCATTCTCTAGTGCTTTCTTTGTCTCAGCTATCACTTGGGTTTCTCCCAAAGCCAATCGAACAGCCAAATCATTTGCTTCACGGTCCAGAAGTTCAGACTTACTAACCCCGAGTCTTCTGGCAAAATTTTCAAACAAATCTGTCACACGACAACAAGAGATGAAAGGTAAGAAAACGGTGTGAAGGAAAATTGAACTAAGGCATTTCTTCGGAGCAGCCCAATCACATAAAAAAAATACACTCCTTTTAACACTGGATTGAAGCTGAAGAATTTGTATAACACAGAACGGTTTTACACATACTGTATCAGGCCGCATAAACAAACTGTTCCATGCTTTGGTATTTCCACTTGCTTCAGAGGCTTTCCTTTCTTCGTCCCTTTCTCCGCCTCAGAGTATTTGATCCCGGGTCAGAAGAATTGAGAGTCCTGTGGGATAACAGGCAATGCTGAGTCAAGCTGATGGCCATAAATAATTTTGAAAGACGAAATGAAAAGCAGCACACGCTCACGCTCTCGTTTCTCATTCTGCTCTTTCTGTTTGGCTGGCATCACATGCAACAGTCTTCCTTGGAAAATTGTCTGGTCCAGCTCCTCCATAGCCCTGCACAAACACAAGCCAACTGTTAAGATTGGGAGAATGAGTAAAATGCAATCACACATAGCTGATATATTAAGTAATACCCAATGACACACAGCTGATATATTAAGACTATCACTCATTGTCACAGATGCAAATCTGCCATCCAGTTCATCCTAAGTATCTCAATGGATGTTTGTCCCTTGAGAAAATTTGGCATAGCAAACAACAAGGAAATAAGCATAAGTTGGCCTTGAGATTAAAAAAAAAAAGTACCTTGCTGCCGATTCGGGAAGGGTGAATTGAATATAAGCAATCCCATGGGACCTCTTCGTGTCTTTGTCAACAACAAGATGGGCCTGGAAGATCCCATTGTTGTCACCGTCTTTGTTATTAGCAACTTCTTCATTTTCGTCATCACTGCCATCATGATCACCATCTGAACCCTCATTGCTTTCACTGTCTGACTCTGACCAGTCTGTCATGATCATACTCTTGAAGTAAAGAGTATCAGAGCCCCCGGGAACAGAGTAATCTTTTGTCCTTTCCTTTGCATCATCTTCCTCGCTTTCACTCAATCCTCCGCTACAACTCCTCTGCAGCTTTTTCCTTCTTAGACAAAGCTCTTTCGTTCGCACCTTTTTCCTTCGTATGTTATGTGGGGACGTCACTACACACGGAGGCACAAGAACAAGAAGAGTCTGGAGACATCAACTTAGTTTCCTAGTCGTATTAGAAGTTTATTTCCTATTCATAGTAGTAGTTGTTTTTCCTATTCTAGATTCCAATTCCTGTTTGGTCAAGTAGCAGCGATTGGCTATATAAAGCCTCGCTCCCTTATGTTTTAGGCATTCAATCAATAAACAATAATTTCCTTATTAATTTAGTTGAGTTCTCTGAGACAGTAAGCATAACGGGTAGAAAGAAGACGGTTAAGCTTACGGCTCAACCCTCCCACGGTTACAACTTAAGGAGCACCGCAGGCCGTACCATCGTAGACAGAGCTCCTCTCTTAAGCACCTTTTTCCTTCATAGACGGATGTCCCTCCAAGTTGTGCATCACCTCAAGGAACTCCCCCAAGCATGGGATCATGAACCTCTTCTCCATTCTTATCATTCGACTTCTTCTTATCCTCAACTTCCCCACCCTTGACACCCGGACCCCGAGCACTACCAGCACCCTAACTACCCTTACTCCCATCCTCTTTTCTTTTTTGAGTACCAACTCCAGGGCCGAGGAGCATCAGGATCCTCAACCTTCCGAGCCAGCTACACCAATTAAACACAAACCAAACCCTATATCAGTCTTAAAACTCCTCGCTACTTCCGACTATCCAACCCGAACAACAGTATCTAAGTTTCAATAAAGGGATTACCCCACAGATGATTTTTCAATTATCAATGAAGGACTTGTTAAAGTACTTGATTGCTTCGTCGGCCTCCTCCTGCTCTATTCGGAAAGCTATAAACCCGAACTGCCTACTCTTACCATCTCTGTCCAAACAAAAACACACAAAGTCACAATCTCGAATCTTCAAAACCGAACAATTAAATCAGTACAACTACTATTATGAAGCGGAGGCGGTTACTCTTACTCTGTCCGCATAAGCTTGGCATCTGTAATTTCTCCTTTGCGGGAGACCTAATTAAAAAAAAATAACAGAAAAAGTGGAAGGAACTGGAAGTTAGAGAAGTTTTGGATGAGAGAGATGTGGAGGAGACGAGGTTGTTAGGGACTTACATGTCGGAGTCCGGCGAGGTTGCTCGAAGACGCGATTATTATTCAGTCAACGACGAGCGAGAGAGAAGAAAGGGAGGCGACGCCAACTGAACTAGGAAGAATAGAGCGAATGGAAAAATAAACAGCGAGAGAAAATCTGTGACGAGAATACGGGCTCCTTCTGTCTTCCTTGGGCTTCGATTCGGGCCTATCCTCTTGGCGATTAATCAATACAAATTTAAATTATTTTTGAACAAATTAAATAATAACCACGACCTTCCAAAATATGTGGAGCTTTAAAGATCCTTCTGGCTAAGTTCTTAGCCAGTTCAACTTGTTTGAGATCCAACTTAGATTACTCGTCAGTAAAAAAATGGAAGTTGATTTGTGAATTACCTTAGTTGTAATTCTTTTCGACAGGATCTTTACAAGTCGTAGCTTGCTCGTTGGCCTTCTCGTTCTTATGCTTGACCTGATTGGGGTAATAATTCCTTATTTTTGTGCCTACTCAATGATTCTAATTCAGTGCTTATTCACGTCATAAACCCGGACGCCAAGTGGCAAGAACAAAGAAGTGAGAAAGAACGGAAAAAAGTCAACCATGACAACCGTGGCAGCAGGAGGAACAAAATGCCAAGTTACCATCCCATACATATCAACTTTTCCTAACCTTCCGTAACAAAACGTTCCAAAGCATAGAGGTGGTCCGAGGTTTCGAGCTCCCGTGGACAAAGGGGACAAACTGCTCCATGAGCCTCAACAATTCCGACATGCATCAAATTGTCTCTTGTCTTGAGCAGACTTCGCATCCATAGAAAGAAGACGGATCTTATATGGAAGGAGTGTCGTTAGCTCAGTTCCAACAGAACTATTTACCCGTTCCTTCAAACTCAGCCATAAACCTTGAGTCACGATCTTTGCTCGCTGCAAAGACCACCTGGCGGACGATCATCCCTGTCGCCTTCTTCACCATCCTCGGTACGCCCGACACGCTTACCTCGACAAACCTTTGCTCGACCGTGCGGACCGACAGCTCGGTGTTGATGACATATGGAATGGTGCGCATCAAATGGGCCGGCAGTACAAGACACTGCGGATAGGAACGTCCTATCCTATCAATGGGATCAACTAAAAGGAGCACCTAAAGAAAAAACACTAAGAGAAATATATTTTAAGGTCTTCAAATATTTTTTTGTTTTAGATTTGTTGCAACAAAAATATTTTCATTGGGTATAATTTTAATATAATTCTATAAGTCAAGATATTAGGTGACTTAAACATATAAGAAATATATTTTATTGTTCATATATTTTTTTTTGAATTTTACAACTTTATTCATGCACAGATTTATTTTTAAATATTTGTTGTGATCCATGTTTTGTTATAACTAGGTTGTTGTTTCTAATTGATATTTGTGATTTATAAGAGAAGCCATTAGCGAAGGATATGATGGTGGTCAAACACTTGAACGAATTCAAAGCTATGATAATAGTCTTAAGCTTGATGAAGATCACTTTCAAAGATTAGGTACAAATTCTTATCTTGTCAAGTTCATTACCATATTTAGGATTGTATGGCTATGAATGACTATTCCATTCCCGAGATTTTTTGTTTAATTGATTATTGTGTGTTTTGTAATCTATACCAATAAATTACATAAGCCGCAATAAGCATCACATAAATAATAAGACTACAAAATCACTTCATCCATTTGGTTTAATCATTGCACTTATATAGTCCTAAATCCTATTTAACAATGTTTTTAAAATCAAAATTAGGAGACGATCAAAATCTTTTTTATTCTCGGTCGATCGACACTTTTTCTTTCTATATATGAAACCATTAGCTTAGATTGAGTCCAAAATGAAGGTCCAACTATAAACAGTATAAAATGAATAGTTCAATGCAGTGATATTTTTTATTCTTCAACATCGACATATTTTATATGTCATATTGATATAATTTGTATATCAACATTAATATGTATAAATTTTGTTGTCAATTCTTTTAGATGAAAAAAAATCTGAGATCATAAAATGAGGAGTGGTATTGACATGTTTTATATGTCATATTGACATATTTTGTATGTCAACAATGACAAGTCTTCTTGTGTATTTTCCATATAAGTTTTTACATTAAAAAAAAATTATACATGTCAATATTAACATACTTAGAATGTCAATATTGAAGAACAAAATATGCGATTGCGATCCATCCTTAACCTCGAGCAATTGAACCGATACCATATCAGTCTGATTTTCCCTACACCGTCAACTTTTTTCTGCTAAAATAACATGATGGTAGAGGTTTAAAAAAATTTGTGAAGAGAACTTGACAATTACAGACCAGCTCGTTTAACAAATAAATCTATAATAGTGTGACGAACGTGTCGAGGCCCCTCAAAATAAACTCATATTCACGACTCACTAATTTATAGCAAGTAAGTAGAAATACTGAGTCGGATCCAAAGAGGAACGAATATTTAATTAAACCTAACTAATGAAAAAGTAAAAAGGGGTTTTGTAAGATTGACAATGAAATCAAATTAAACGAGAACAAAGAGAATTGTACGAGTAAATATCAATGAGAGAAAATGACAGATTCGAGATTGGAATACCACGATAGGGTCGATTGATCAATGGATCACAAAAGCTGATCTAACTCATGTAGCAAGTAGGGGTAAATCTTCAACGACCGCAAAAGACCATGGACATCCAATGATCAACTAGCTATGCAACCACCTAACTAATTATTTATCACCTAACAGACAGAATATCAATTGATTTTTAATCTAGAAGACAATATCATTTAAGAATAGATTTTTCTACTCTTAACGATTATACTCAAAACCTTGGTATACACAAACTAGTCTTATTTATTCCTAGTTAATTAGTTTAGTAACAACCGTTCCTTACAAAATTAACCTTGTTCCTAGGTCGATTCCTAACTGCAAGCGCTAATAAGAAATCAATGAAAAATTAAATCTAAAATAGACTCACAACCGCAAACCATTTATGAACAAGAATAAGTACAAAGAAATAATAAATGCTACTAAATCAGATTGAATAAATAAGATCTTCACGATCGAATCCTTTAGTCTCCTCTCTCAAATCAAAATTGGGTTTTTGTTCTTAATCATGACAAATATAATAAAAATTGAGTTTTTGTTCTGTGAAATACAAAGTTACCTCAAAACTAGGTCCAGAGAGTTTTTAGAAGTCCTAATAATTCAGAAAACCTACAAGGGTTGTCCTCCATGGAAAATACACTTCGGAAATCGTGTATTTTCGGAGGCGGGTCTCGTAATTTTACATTTTAGTACCTTTTTTATTGATATAATAGATGCAATCACCATGAAAGTTGATGTCTCAATGAGCCTAATTCCTTCCTTTTGCAGGGCTGGTTGGATATGAAAAAAGCTGCCTGCGAGGGTACTGTGTCAGAATTTGGTAGAAAGTTTCGCTCTATTTTGGATACCTATCTGACTCAGTAAGTGCTCATTTGCTTTGTTTTTCGATAAATAAAACCTTTAACTTCGGTTAAACTTGGTCCTGTGATACCAAACCGCCTGCCCAAGGGTACGTATGAGCTTCCTCTATAAGATACAACTTTCCTCTACTTGCGTCTAGGGTACATTTATGTCCTTCAAAATAAACCTATAATACTTGCTTGTCTCTACTTTCTTCTATGTTATATTCATGTGGGAATGAATGTTAACTAAGCATACTGTACTTATACGGAGTATTATTGGACCGGATTTGTAAGTGCAAGAGACCCGTTGTTTTGGGTTGTATATGGACATCCAAACATATTAGTATTAAAATTATACCTTAATTTCGTGTGATGGTTATCCCTTGCTTTGATTATCCACGCCGTCGGAATGTTCTAAACATCTCTCATCATTTTTTGTTTATAGATTTGACAAGGAGACAATGTTCTACGACGAAGGTACAAGAAACAAACAACGGCAGGAGTTGGAAACCAAAGCTGTGAGATATGTAAGTCTAAGTCCGGTTCGTACTTGGAAACAAACTGTCAAGAGTGGGTCTGCATCTGTTTACCTTCATTTGTTCTGCTTAGAATTGCGATCCTTGTTCTGTTACTTTTCGCACCTCTGAATTTTTCATCACTCTATAAAATGCAAATCCAATGTTCTTCGGATGCTGTTTCTGCTTATGGATGGTGCTACATTTTGCAGCTTGCACACCCAGCTTTTCTCCTCCTTATGGCAAATTTCCGCTCCAAAGCCATTCAGGACTTGAAAATCTTGTTCGAAGACTTCTTGGGCATGCAAAACGAGTTCACTGCTGCTATACAACAACGCTTGCTTGCGTTACATGAAGCCTGCAAAGGTACTGTCATCTGCCAGAAGGCAACTGACATGCAGCTTGAAATCGTATATATATAGAATCTTATTAAATATTGCATTGCTTAACGTCATCAAGACTATGTCAATATTATTTCCCTATTATAGCAGATGCCGCAATGGAACTGATTGAATGGGATACATCAGATGCAAGAGAGGAACTTCAGTCTGACATCAACGTACAACTATTACTACTAAGGGATTCCAAGTTATGGCAATTGCAAACCGTAGCTAAGGTAACTTGGTGACAGTTACCATGTGGTCACATTTATGCATGTTGCTGAGTTTGGATGCCACTTTGTGTAGGATCAACTATCCAGCAGGTTGCAAGTAATCCATTCAATTGTAGCAGATTGTGGAGATAAGATGTGGGAATTTATCAGGGAATGCCTTGTGAAAGAGACAGAACTAGCTATAGCTAATTTTGCATCTAATATTGCTCATCTTGTGTCCGAAGATGCTGCAATTGACTTGCGAATGAGTAGTCTGAGGCATCGTGCTAAAATTGTTGCAGAGCAAATAGTCAGAGAAGAGGCTGCGGAGATACAATCACTCTTAGTAACTCGGTGGGTGGAACACCAGCAATTCTTGCTCGTGATTTTATATGCTTGTATTATTTGGAATGAATTTATAAGTATGATTTCTAGTGTTATGGTGGGATAAGAATATCATAGCGGTTTCAATATGTGAAAACTTCGGTAAGATGGGGTTTGTTTAACCGTGTATTGAAATGTTGGATACCTGTTCCGAGATGTGGTTTAGACCCAACTAATTTATATGTCTAAGAACTGTGATTTCACATTCGATGTGATTGGCTAACGACTGATTGGATCATGATTGTAATACACTTTCCAAATTCCAAGAGCACTTCAATCATGATGATGACGAAACAGTGAGAGACAGGACTAAAGTAGGAGGGATTGACAAGTTGAGCTTAGAAGCCCGCGAAGAGGTAATAAATGTCAGACCGAAATTGGATACTACTTGAAGCGATCTAGTTACATTTTTCTATCACTATTTTTTTTCTCGCAGTGCTTGAGGGTTCTAGCCGCTATGGCGGCCATGCGCTTCAATGGTGAGACATACAACATTCAGAACCAACTTTCTAAGGCACTCATTGTTGGAAGTGCTAGCCCGACAAAGAGACAGGAGATTGAGGAAATCCTGAATTGCAATAAATGGGTAGAGGTAATAACTTTGTCCATTCCTTCTCATACCTCTTTAACCAAATTGGATTCAGTGTGTGTCATCATATTTCTGCCTTCGATGTTTATTATATATTTTGAGACAGGTTCCAGACGGCGACACCCTGTATACACCTGAAGGCTGCAAGATAATATGGGAAGAGTTCATATGCAATATCAGTCACATTGTTGATGAAGCTAAAGCGACCAGGGTACTTCTATCATAACCTACGTTCATCTTTTTCTCTACTATGGTTATTATTTAACTTGCATGCTTCAATTCTTGCTATTCTTCTTATTAGTGCATGACTTTTCCACAGAAAAAGCACATATTGAAGTTGGCTGCAGCGGCTGCAATCTGTATTGTTGGTATGGCTCCAGCAATTGGTGTTGCTATGGCTCCAGAAGTTATTGCTGGTATGCTCTTGCTTCTTTAGGAACCGTCTTTTATCAACTTGGGAGGATGAGTTAAAAGCATCAGCTCAAAAGACATCTCGAATGAATAATGGGCCTTTGACTCCCTGGATTGTGTTGGTTTTTAATGCGATGGATCGTTATGTGTTTTTTGTTATCATTATATATTCACGTGCGAATCATTTTGTACCGAATCAATAAGATCTGTATTTGATTCCTTCTGTTTAGGGTTGTAGGGCTATGAATGACTCTATTCCACTCCCCGGATTGTTTGTGTAATGGATTGTTGTGTGTTTCGTAAGCAATACATATGCATATGCAACTTGTTATGTACTATGATTGAATGAATGAATAAGATGGGCCCAATCCTATCCTCTTTAAGAAAAAAGGATCTGGGAAGGATATGTGTCTTAGAACATCGGAGATAATAATGATGGTATTTAAAAATTATTTAATTTAAAAAATTGAACCTACATAACGTAATTTTATATGTATTCTAATATCAAAATTCACAACGATTGGGACGATAGTGAGACTTTCGTTTCCAACACGGGAAATTAGCTAGAGAAAGAGAGAGCTTATTGTAAGTGTAAAGTGACCTCGAACAATTTAACTAGAATTATTAGAACCACTTGATAATATAAGCGGTTTAGAATTACTTCATCCATTTGAACACTATACCAATAAATTACATTTACTATAAGCATCACGAAAACAAAAAGACTACAAAAATATAAATTTCTCTTTTTCCCGTCGCACCCAATTGTCCTAAATTTATTGTAGCCTCTATAAGTACTATGCAACCTTCATCTTTTATATAATTATTGTCTTCAAAAATTGGATCTCATTATAAAGAGCTTAAGGCTCAAATATAGTGAAAAATTCTTCCCCTGACTTGATATGCCTCTAAACGTAGACTGTTGGTCAAATCGAGTTACCAAATCACGTGTCTTACCTCTTATCGTTATTTTTTCGTTGTCATTTTAATTTTCTTGGTTCATGGTTTATTGTCTAGGATTTGCTCATGGACATAATTAAAAGAGTTTTAGTTTTATAAGTCCTAACAACTGGTATTAGAGCCCAAATCAGAGTTCAATGGGAGCTACAATTATGAGCATCACGAAGTCACGAACCAAGAAGTTTGATAGGGTAGCATATAACTTTTTGAATATGCAAATCAAAGACTATTTCTACAAGAAGGATTTGCATCTACCGCTCGAAAAGAAGAAGTAAGACAACATAAAAGAGGAGGAGTGAAAGCTCCTAGACCGGAAGGCGATGAATGTTGTTCGCTTGTCTTTACCTAAGAACATGGCTTTTTAGATAATGAAGACAAAGTCAATGAAAGAGATGTTGATACCATTGTTCGATATATAAGAGAAGTCATTAATCTCTAACAAGTTCTATTTAATGCAAGTGTTTCAACTTTTAGATGGCGAAGGATACGCTAGTGACCAAACACTTGAACGAATTCAACGCTATGATAACAGTCTTAAGTTTGATGAAGATCACTTTCGAAGTTAAGGTACAAACTCTTATCTTGTCAAGTTCATTACCAAATTTAAGATTGTATGGCTATGAATGACGATTCCATTCCCGATATTGTTTGTTTAATTGATTGTTGTGTGTTTCGTAATCTATACCCATACATTACATAAGCTGCAATAAGCATCAAAAAAATAATAAGACAACAAAATCACTTCATCCATTTGGTTTAATCATTACATTTATATAGTCATGAATCCTATTTAACAATGTTTTTAAAATCAAAATTAGGAGACGATCAAAAATCTTTTTTATTCTCGGTTGACCGACACTTTTCTTTCTATATATAAAACCATTAGCTTAGATTGAGTCCACAACGAAGGTCCAACTATAAACAGTACAAATGAATAGTTCAATGCAGTGATATTTTTTATTCTTCAACATTGACATATTTTATATGTCATATTGATATAATTTGTATATCAATATTAATATGTATAAATGTTTTTGTCAATTTTTTAAGATGGAAAAAAAAAATTTGAGATCATAAAATGAGGAGTGGTATTGACATATTTTATGTGTCATATTGACATATTTTGTATGTCAACAATGACAAGTCGTCTTGCGTATTTTCCATATAAGTTTTCACATTTAAAAAAAATTATAAATTTCAATATTAACATACTTAGAATGTCGATATTGAAGAACAAAATATGCTAGTGTGATCCATCCTTAACCTCGAGCAATTGAACCAACACCATATGAGTCTGATTTTCCCTACACCGTCAACTTTTTTTTGCTAAAATAACATGAAGGTAGAGGTTTCAAAAAATTTGTGAAGAGAACTTGACAATTACCGACGAGCTAATTTAACAAATAAATCTATAATAGTGTGACGAGCAAGTCGAGTCCACTCAAAATAAACTGATATTCACGACTCACTATTTATAGCAAGTGGAAATATCGAATCGGATCCAAAGAGGAATGAATATTTAATAAACCTAACTAACGAAATAGTAAATAGGAGTTTTGTAAGATTGACAATGAAATCAAATTAAATGAGAACAAAGAGAATTGTATGAGTAAATATCAATGAGAAAAAATGGCAGATTCGAGATTAGAATACCACGATAGGTCGATTGATTACTGGATCACAAAAGCTGATCAAACTCATGTAGCAAGTAGGAGTAAATCTTTTGCAATCGCAAAAAGAACACGAACATCCAATGATCAACTAGCTATGCAACCACCTAACTAATTGTTTATCACCTAACAGACAGAATATCAATCAATTTCTAATCTAGAGGGCAATAGCATTAATAATAGATTTTTCTACTCTTAGCGATTATACTCAAAACCTTAGTATGTACAAATTAGTCTTATTTATTCCTAGTTAATTAGTTTGGTAACAACCGTTCCTCGCAAAATTAACCTTGCTCCTAGTTCGATTTCTAACTACAATCGCTAATTAGAAATCAATAGCAAATTAAATCTAAAATAGACTCACAAGTGCAAACCATTTATGAATAAGAATAAGTAAAAGGAAATAATAAATGCTACTAAATCAGATTGAATAAATAAGATCTTCACAATCAAATCCTTGAGTCTCCTCTCAAATCAACCTAGAGGATTAGTTCCTCATAATCATGACAAATATAATAAAAATTGGGTTTTTGTTCTTTGAAGTACAAAGTTACCTGAAAACTAGTTCTAGAGAGTTTTTATAAGTCCTAATAATTCAGAAAACTTACAAGGGTCGTCCTCCATGGAATTTCCAATATTGCCCCGAATTTTTGCAATAGTCTTCTGGCATATCAATCTTTAGTGTTTCGACTTTAACTCTCTCTTTCATACTATGATTTGTATATTCTTTATATTGACAGAAAGAAGAAAGAAAGATCTTCAATTTTGTATCTAATAAGATTCTCCAAATTCGGCTCCCAAACAGACCAAAATATCCCTCCAAGGTAGCTCTCCTTGCTAGACTCCTCCTTCATGTACGATTCCTTTCCTAAAATTGTCTCTTTTCCTATAACTTAGCATAAAGAGTCCATTAGTCACCTAAAACTCAAAAGATAACTAAAACAATATGAAATTAAAGACAAAAGTACAAAATTGACTCAAAATCTTATGTGTTTATCGTGTGTTTTAGACAGGGAATGCAACTTCAACCTCGTTTATGGATGCTTTTGTCATTGAGTACCTCTCTTGACAACTTGCATGTGAGTATAACTTGAGTTTTTTTTGGTCAGGTGTTTCAGTTCTCTTTGTGCAAACATTCACTTCATAGGTGTTCTTTTTATCTATTGCGTGATTTCTCATTTTTATAATAGTTGATGGCATATATAAAAGAGAAACTCATTATATTTATAAATGAATTCTAAATAAAATAACTGATTTTTGAATGATAACATAACCACCAAGTCAGATTAGTTTGAAATTCTAAATTAATTCCAATATATATAGTCAACTAAGCATTGAAGTGCGGATTTGAAAATAGAATTCATCATATAAATGAACTCCACATTCAACTTTACAAAATATAAAAACCAGAGTGGGTAACTCGAGATAGGTATCGAGTAAACTTCAACTATTGCGTGAATTGATTTTTATCTGACGACTTGGAAAGTATTACATCGTACAACTACGATTAAGGTGATTAGTCAACCTAACCAATGTTTTTTCTGAAACTTAGAGATAGATCATAGAGGTTTCAAGATTTTAGGAAGAGAACTTGACGATTTCAGAGAGCGGAAAGTATTCTATTGTACAAGTACGATTAAATCTGTATTCATTAGTAGAACCCAAAATGGTTTATACCATTTTCAAAGCTATAATTGTACACCGATTAATTCAAAATAATTGGACAGTGAAGAAAGCAAAACTTTAATTGTCTACCTTTTCTTTTAACTGATTCAATCCTACTTTTTAATTTTCAAATATAAAATTTAACAAATGGTAGAGAGTCTGACTGAGAGCTAGTTAATGGTTGAAACGGTAAGAATTAAAATCTTAGTATGTTACGTCCATTTTTTATATGGTTGGGTAAATCGATCATGTCTCAATTGAAATAGGTTTAGACGCCTGCTGGATTTGACCAGGTCCTCAAAAATGAGATTTGATCTGACTTTAATTTTGTTGTCTTCACACTTGCTTCTTACATAAAGTGGCAATGATATCATTGGTTCAGTCATCAGACAACCACGACATAAAATAATAAATATTAAGTCATATGCGGAGCAGCAAAATGGGAAAAATATTATGTTGGTTCCTCCGTAACAACTCCATCTATAAGAAAAAATAGGGAATTTACATTTATTACCTTGTTATTTGATAGTTTCCAAATTTGGATCGTGTAGTTTAAATTTTAGGTCATGTAGTTTGAGTTTCAAGTATCCCACGCGGCTGTATGATCGTTTGATCATCCATTTGCGCTCCATATTTCCATAACGATGTCGTTTGTCTTACGTAAATGTTACATTGTATAAATGGTAGGTAGGTTACATGGCAAATAGAAAACCGTCAAATTAATCTCAAAAACTAAATATACTTAGAAAAAAAAACACTTTCTTCTTCTCACCAATAACATCTTCCTTCCACCTCCACAAAAAAGTTAAATTTATGTATAAGTTAAATTCAAGGTGTCATGTCTATTAAGTACTCGGATATTTTTGGGTTGATAACAAATGGAGCCAGAGGGAGGTTGAAGATTTGGACAACGACTCTAAGATCAGGTCAGATTGATTATTTTCTTTTGTCGATTGTGCAAATCTTGCTCTATAAAAGAGTTTCTCTTCATCCTAATTGAACATCCAAAAAATTAGTGAATGTTAGGGTTAATTACCCTCGGCTGGGGAGGAGGTCAAGAGAGGAGAAAAACATTGTAGGGACTATTTATGAACTTTACCGCTTGATACTCGTATTATCAAGAAAATAAAAAAATTGCATGGAGAGCTACTTAAGCTCAAAATGGCTTTGTTTTGAAATTCAGAGTGAATTTTGGCTCGAGGAGAAATCCAAGCCTAAAAATGAAACAAGAATGCTTACCTCAAATTTATTTGATCATTTTCGAATCACAAAATTAAATATAAAATGTGTGAAATTATAAGTACTAAAATTTCAATTTTCCCAAAGTTAAATACTTGTGCCCTGCATTAAATTTTTCCATGACCACAGTGATTGGCATGGATGAAGACTTACTGCTTAAATTAATAATTAAAAATATTGAATAAACTAATATCTTTCTGCCCACTTGAGATAGCTAGTTGTGTGCCCCTGATCTTTCCTCACTGGATTCCTCGAAATTTCTTAGAAACCCTAAGGAAAGTGATTATAAATACCGCATGAGACGGAGGCCACTTATCAAAAATAGCTAGCTAGTTACTGTATTCTTGATCAAGCATACCATATTGATCAGAACCACCTAATATCCGGACACCCGGTCTGAAATGGAAGTAACTAGCCTGTGTTGCTATGATAAGCAGATAGTTGACGGAAAGGGAAACTACAAAATCGAGGATGTCAAGAATTTCATGACGGCCACCAATCTATTCGATTGTGGTCGATCCTATGCTGTCGTCGCCATTCTCGGCGTCCAACACGGTGGTAAGCGGCAGCTGTTTCGATTGCATCAGTTATCATTAATTAGCACCAAAGTTAAAAATTTACTCCACAAAAAAATTGAACGGTTAAAAATGTTGAAAGTTTAGTCCTTGACAAAATTTAAGATATAATCCTAACTAACAATCGTATGTATGATTATTTATTGTTGAGATTACTTTGTATGCGTGGTTCGAAAAAAATCCGCATCTAACGGAAGAAAATATAACAATAATCCAATATGTTTTCTTTATTTTTTTTATTACAAGATTATATAATAGATTACGCCTCCAAAATATCAAATATTATATACGTTTTCCCATTAATTAGTTTATTTTATCTAATGTCAGGAACTCAGAATATTCACACGTTTTATATATGATTAATTTATGGTCAAGAAATTGGTTGACTGTGATTTGATTTTTCTCCTTACTCCTGGTGAACAGGGAAGAACACACTTATGAATCATCTTTTTGGAACCAACTTCCGGCAGATGGTTCCGGGGAGAAGGCAGTGTTCATAATCTAATATAGTTTAATCGATTTCGACATAAATATGTAGTTATAGTTTTGGATCTTTCTTCAAAAAATAATTATACAAGGTTAAAAAAAAATAATCGAGAGTCCAACACGATTTATTTTATGACGGTTCCTCCATACAACTTAGTATTTGACTATTTTCGACTCTACAAATATCACGGAGTGATAATTTAGTAGTTTTGTTAAAACTAGTTAAAACGAGATTCTTAATAAATAACAACTGACTGGCTTCAGGAAGAAAACAACGCAAGGAATTTGGATTGCCAAGAGCCCTTGGATTAACGACCCTCCCATAATCGCCTTGGACATTGAAGGAATTGATGGCAGAGAAAAGGGAGAGGTAAACAAGTAATATTGAGAAATCTATCTAGGTTTTTTTTTGTTGAGAATTTAACAATTCTTTGTGAGCAAGATCGAATA
>SOPF01016458.1:19368-49077 GCA_012979155.1 Hypericum perforatum
AATATATTTTTTAAATCATTATCTCACTGTTCAGATAACATTTTGAACAAAAATAGTATATGCATCGCCCGTTGCTGATCTTAATTTATCTTAAACCTTCGTTAAATTGTCTTCAGGATGATACTGCTTTTGAGAAACAAAGTGCTGTCCTCGCTTTGGTTGTTGCTGATGTGGTAATAATAAACATGTAAGCTACGATTCATTTTTCCTCGGTCGTATTGAAATGAAAAGGTGGGGATTTGTGGGTATTGATCAATTAAATATTCATATATGATGACTTCAGTGTAGCCTTACGACCACAAAATATATTATTTCAGTAAACTACTACTTTCATCTTCAGTAAAACACCACTCATATATAACAAAATAATAATAATAATAATAATAATAATAATAATAATAATAATAAAACTATAAAAGAATTTAAAATCTCTTAATTTCGGCGTAAAAACTCGCTGGACACCGAACATAGTTCCAAGGTAGTTGGCTCAGTTGACATCCGAGTATCATGGGGTTAAAAGAAGAATTATTTAAGCATTTTCATTATCGTTTCGATCCTTTCAAAATGAAAATTAAATGTTGATCACTATGTAGGGGGTGCAATGACCTCGGGAGGGAGGAAGCATCTAACAAGGCATTGTTAAAAATTGTTTTCGAGGTACGGTACTTCTGGCATGCAGCTCAACTAAATCAAGGTTGAATTAAATTTAGGAATATTTCGTTTCTAAATATAACATATTAAACCTGTAGTTGAATATGTTATAACGTTTTGCACTTAATTCACTGCCCGAGCTGAGGTGCTAGAGGCTCGTGAACGCATGGGAGTCCATGTGTATAAAATTATTTCTCTTTTTCACCTGTATAAAACCTATTTGTAAATCGTGACCGCAACCATAAATCTCTAATTGATCACTGATTTTTTGTGAGTATCTAATTTAAGTTATTGGATTTAAATTTTCTCTCCCAAACATGAATTTTCTCTTTGTGGCCCAAACATGGGTTTTCTCTTTGACTTTGTTAGTCCCTAGTTATAAACTTAAACTTACATTTATGTAGAGGAGTAACTGACAACATAGCGATGTTGGATTTGGATACTCAAGCTCTTATTCTAAGAGATGTTGCCTGTTCCATGTATTTGTAGGTCAGGATGCGGATGAGCATCACTAGAAAAGTCACATTTTTATTTGTTCTACGGGACAAAACCCAGGTTGATCAATTTGAAAGCTTGAAATCTGATGTTGGGCAAGATATACAAGAGGTAAGATCGTGTACGCTCCTTAATTACCTCAAGTTCTCGACGTTGGCTTTTATTTTTCATTACTGTAATACTTTTTTTTAATCAGTAAATGTTATTTTATTAAAATATTTGTGTAACATCTTCGTATCTAGTCATTACTGTAACACATTGTAATTATAATTATGTGGTTACACATTTTTTCAAAATTTAATCGGCGAGGTTTAAATTTACACAACAACCGGGAGGGGCAAAGCCCACCCCTCTAACTTGTCTTCATTTTACCCGGCGTTTTGAGAATTTCAAATTATTAGTGAACTGAGTTCATAATAAATTTTGTATTTTGAGATGACCACCGATGGTAAACATTAATATTTATATATAAACATAGAACTCCTACTAAGGGATGCATGCATTAATAACAATTGACATTGCTTTCTTACATGATCATGAACCTCATGTGTGTTAGATTATCGGATTTGACTAATTATAGATAAATCAAACTGGATGCAATAAATTGCAATTTACAAACCCCAAATGTAAGTGCATGCATGCAATTGTGTGTTGCAGATATGGGGTACTGTCGCCAAACGTCATCCGGACAAGCAGAACTTCAGCAAATATTTTCATGTAAGATATGAAAGTCTCTAGTTATTATTTATTGGTATTATATATTCATTTCCTTTCTTCTTTTTGAGCTTTTGAAATTTGAGTTGAAGTTGGAGGTTGTTGCCTTATCTAACTATCATGACAAGAAGGAACTCTTTGAAGAAGAGGTAGCCATGTTTTCTGCTTACGTTTTTTTTATATATATAATTTGAATAAGGCATCGACCAACTTTTCTGATTTGGGGAGCATCAAGCCCTTGTATGTGTTATTCAGAAAAATTACATATGAAGGTCATAATGGACCTCTACCTCCGTGAACTCATTGGATCGCCAATCCAATTTAGAACAAAATAAGATTTTTAAATAGTGACAAATCTCTTACAAATAATTATTTAAAATTTTTAAAATTTTTAAAATTAGAACTCGAAATCTTTTAATTAAAACAATCCAATTCATGTTTGCAATGTGATATATGTATGCAGATTGCTGAAATGAGGGAGCGATATTTTGGTTCTAATCTTGTGCAAAGCGTCGGAGATATACATGATCGATTACCCGCCTCAGAGTTTTCTGTTAGTACAGAGCAACTCTGGCATGACATTAAGCAAAACAAGGAGCTGAATCTCGCTGCCTATAGGGTTTGTATCATTACCATTGTACCTTAAAATATTAGAAACAAAATTTTCAAATGCTATAATTTGAAGCATGATTTGCATGAAGCAACCTCTATTAACGGTTTTTTCCTTGATATATATGAAAGGTGATGGTTGAAACTATTTGGTGTCACCGGATAGCAGACGACATGTTTGGTCAGCTGAGACTTGATGAGGTTCGTTTTTCATGACTTTTTTTTATTAGAATCTCTTTAATTCAGAATTAAAATCTTCTTCGGAGACGGGTCTCTTACTTTATTTTATTTGTTTGTGCTTTTTTCTTATTGATAGATTAGATGCATTCACCATGAAAGTTGATGTCTCAATGAGTCTAGTTCCTTCCTTCCTGCAGGACTGGTTGTAACTGGAGAAAGCTTCCCACGCGGGTAATGTGTCAGGATTTGGTAGAAAGTTCGGCCCTATTTTGGCCACCTATCTGACTCGGTAAATACTCATTTGCTTTGTTTATAGGATAGAATTTTCCTCTACTTGCTTCTACGGTAGATTCAGGTATATAGCATTGATATTGGAATATCATGGAACCCGTTTGCAAGTCTAGGATATTAATCTACGGGTTGTCTTAAAATTTTAGTATATGCACACACATATTATTGGAATAAGTTGATTATGTAGGATGTTGTAGCGCCCCTCTTTGTGCAATTTTTGGCCGAATACAATCGAGAGAAGGTGGATTGATTTGAAACTGAGTTCCTATACATTTATATTTCTGTAATTTTTCTATCTCATGCTTTAATTACCCACAGCGTTGGAGTGTTCTTACCATCTATGATTGTGTTCATTTTTAGATTTGACAAGGAGGCAATGTTCTTCGATGAAGGTATAAGAAACAAACAACGACAGGATTTGCAAACCAAAGTAGTGAAGGATGTAAGTCTAAGTTGTGTTGTACATGGAAACAAATTATAAAAGAGTGGGTCTGCATCTGTGTTTACCTTCGATTTGAGCTATGAGGCCTTTGTATGCTTATGGATGGTGCCACATTCTGTAGCTTGCACACCCTAATTTTCTACTCCTCGTAGCAAATTTCCGCTCCAACGCATTTAAAGACATGACAATCTTGTCTAAAGACTCCTTCTCGGACAGGCAAATTGAATTTGCTGCCGATCTACAACAATGCTTTCTTGCCTTAGATGACACCTGCAAAGGTACTGTCATCCCTTATTTGCTCTCTATGATTGGTTCTTCCACTGGTTTGAAGAATACAACTGAGATGCCACTTGAAATCTTTATATATCGATACATGTGTGTGTATAAACGTATGTTCATGTATGTGTAATTACATAGCATCGCGACTCGGTTAATCTAATCTCTCTGTCATAGCAGATGCCGCAATAGAACTGATTGAATGGGATACATCAGATGCAAGAGAGAAACTTCAGTCTGACATCAATATACAACCAGTACTACTACGGAACTCCAAGTTATCGCAATTGAGAACCGTAGCTAAGGTAACTTGGTACCTGTTACCATGTGGTTACATTTATGCATGTTGCTTAATTTGGATGCCACTTTGTGTAGGATCAACTATCCAGCAGGTTGCAAGTAATCCATTCAATTGTAGCAGATGGTGGAGATAAGATGTGGAAATTTATCAGGGAATGTCTTGTTAAAGAGACAGACCTAGCTCTAGCTAATTATGCATATAATATTGCTCATCTTGGGTCCGAAGAAGCTGCAATTGACTTGCAAATGAATAGTTTGAGAGATCACGCTAAAACTGTTGCGGAGCAAATAGTCAGAGAAGAGGCAGAGGTCATACGTTCACTCTTAGTAACTCGGTGGGTATTGTTTCTTGTGATTTTATACGTTTGATTTTCAGGTTTCCGACATTGGATGAGGTGTGTTATTTGGAATGAATTTACAAGTATAAGTGCTAACTGTGATATCACTTTTGATGTGATTTGCAAACGACTGATTGATCGTGATCGTGAACATACTCTTTTTAGGTTCAAAAAGCTCTTCAATCATAATGATGATGGAACAGTGATAGACTGGACTCAAGTAAGAGGCATTGACAAGTTGTGCTTTGAAGCCCGCAAAGAGGTAATTTTATGTAAGACCGAAATCCGATACCACTAGAATGCGGTCTAACTAAATTTATTTTTCGCTATTGTTTTGCAGTCCTTTAGTCTTCTAGCCGCCATGGCGGCCACGCGCTTCAATGGTAAGGCATACAACATTCAGGACCAACTCTTTTCGGAGTTCATCGTTGGAAGTTCCAGCCCGGAAAAGAGAAGGGAGACAGAAATTGATCTCCTGGCTTCCAGGAAATGGGTAGAGGTAATGAGATTGTACATTCCCTCTCTTGTTTAGGAATCCAACTTGATTACCAAATAACTACTAATTAAGAAGTCTACCAATGACTCATATTCCGAATAATATTTTCAAGACAGGTTTCTTCCAGCGATACCCTGATTACACCTGAAGAATGCCAGAGAATCTGGGGAGAGTTCATATACAGCATTACTTACATTGTTGATGAAGCTAAAGAGATCAGGGTACGTTCATTTTTCTCTACCAAGTTCATATTTTACGTTTATTTACAGGTATTTCCATCATTTAATTACTCGTCATGCCATATTCTTAGTTGCCTAGACCTTATAATTTTGATTCCTACCATTCTTCTAATTAGCGCATCATTTTTCCACAGTGGAAGTACAAATGCAAAAAGGGTCTTGAGACGACTATACTTGTCACTGAGCAGATAACAACGAAGATTGTTGTTCCAGTAATAGCTCTTGTCGCAGCTCTTTAGGAACCCTTTTTTTTTGCTCAACTATGGAGTCTATGCCGTTCCCAGATGGACTGGAATCAATTCAGCCGACAACTAGAATAAATAATGGACATTTCAGTCTTAATAATGTTCGGGTTTTTTCATGTAATGGTTTGTTGTGTGTTTCACAATCAACTCATATCCACGTGCGACTTGTTTCGTACGGAAGTAATAAGACGTGCCTTTGTGTCCCAGTACTCGCTGAGCCTAGTTAGCTTTTTAGGCCTTTTAACGGGTTGGGCCCAGGAGGACCAGCCCACCTGACCACGGACCAAGAAGGCAAGAATTCGGATACTTCGACTAATTAGGTGACATGATTTAAATAATGAAAAATAATTATGATTGATCATATAACTCAGAATTTTATACCATCAAACAATTTTGTAGAAATTGCTTCAAGTGTATGATGTATTTTTTCAGTTACAAATGATTATGATTCAGAATACCAAACACCACATATATTTTTTTTAGCATTTTAAATCCAGAAATTTATTTTTCTATGAATCGATAAATTATTTAGACAATCCAAATACATTCTAGAGTCAATTGAATCGCTTAAGATTCCGGCGGATTTAAGTCTTAACTTTTGCAATCTACAGTTTTGTGTATTTTTATTCAAGTGTAAAACACATCAATTTATTGATCGGCACTCATTCATACTATATTTATTTTTAAATGAAATGACCATACTGAAATCTATGTAAATCTAGAGTACTTATTCGACATGACACCTTGAACTTAAGTTATACATCTACCTTCTTTTATGTGCCATTTATTTCAATTCTCAATCACCAATTGGATGAGTCAGGGTTTAGACCACCAAGAAGTTCCGAACGGCGGAACACCAAAGAAAATTCCCAGTAATAGACCAACTAACAACTTAATGTATAGGATAATAATAGATTCTACTTCGTATAACTATTTGTGAATAAGAAAAAAATCTTGCTTATGGAAAGAAAAAAAACTATAATCGTCTAAAATTCTTAAAATTTAAGTGTAATATACAAAACGTAAAAAAAAAAAAATCATAAGACCAGGGGCGAGTTACAAGAGGCAACAGCCAAAGGCAGGAGGAACAAAACGCAAGAGGTTCTCCATGCACCATACATATATAATCATCCAAGCTTGAAAGTACATTCCGTCCCACACACCAACTTATCCCAACATTATTTGAGAAAGAGTTCTCTTTCCATAGCTTAGATATGAACTTGGCAGTGGACGAAGAGGTAGTCCAAGGTTTTGAGCTCCCGTTGACAAAGGGGGCAACAATGAGGCAGCGATCCACATTGTCTCCAACTCCGTATTTCATGAGAGGACGAAGCACATTGAAATCGACTGTCAATATATTTGCGAACGAGTTCAAGATGGCACTATTATGACCTCTTACATTGCAAGTGAAGAACAACTAGCTGATTTGTTCACCAAATTTGAAGATCTGTGCTTCAAGTTAGGAATGCGGGACATCTACACCCCCAACTTAAATCTGATTCTCTTCACACAAACTCTGATGGACAAACTAAGCAACAATTCGAAACCAAGCTCACCTCATATTCTGAGGCTATTACTGACAATTTTGTGCTGCAGACAGATGCTGCATGAGACTCAATTGCATTAAGAAGATTTTGTCGCACTAGAATCCCAATTGGCCAGCATTATGGCGGCATCTAAGAAATGCATAGAAAGGATTAAGCGCGGACAATAATTAAATAATCCAGCAGTGCATGGTTTTTGCATGGTTTTTGGCGGTCAAATGTATTGCACCACAGCTTCAAATATGTGTGGATATGTGTGCACACACTTGTCTGCTCCCGGAAAAGGTAACTACATCTATCCATATATGAGCTGAGGAACTACAGATCATGCACGCCTTTAGATCCCACATTACCTTCAGAACCCTTGTAAAACTAGGCCATGCACGATTGAGCACAGGTACGAAGTGAAACAGAAACTCCGTCACCTTTCCTTAATAATTCTTCCAGTTTAGACTTGAAATGTTCAAGAGCTTTTGATTAAAAAAGCTCTAGCAGGGTAACATAAGTAGGGTGTACCAGCTGCATACAATGGAACAATATTAAGCACATTATTGACAACAAAACCCCAAAATACCGGAAGGAAGAATTGTAACTTATTTATAAGAATTGTGACAAGCCTCACAAAAAGTAAGAAAATTTTAATTAAAATAACGTATTTATAAGAATTGTTACAATACTCACAACTTAATAAGAAGACTGAAAACTTATTCTAGACGACAGATATAACTTATTCAGAAGACATATCAGGTCCACGCAGTTCATTCCATTGTTATATAGGCATTATTGTTAAGAAGCCTTGGCCTTGTTACGAAACGAGTTGTTGTTTCTCTGGCGTGTTCGCCTCATTTCTTCAGACGACAGCACATAATAGTTAAGAAACCAATCTTCGTAATATTCCAGATAGTCTTCTTGTACAGACGGAAACTACCTTTAAGTAGATGAGCACAGTCGTAAACTCATCAGGTTTTCGACCCTAAATTAACCGTCATCTTCTCAAACACAACACATGTACTGCATTTCCAAACTCCTCCATCTTCACATATCCATCAATCAGCGAACTCCACGAAACAATATCATTACGTCGAACTTCAACTTGCGGATTGAACCCATGCCCACACACTTTGCATAACCCCAAGTTCGTGATAGGAGTCTCGTCAAACACCTTCCTGTCTATGTCCCCTCACGGGACGGCAACAGCCTTAACAACGAAAGGCTAAGTCAGGTAAGAGACCGCTCGGCCGAGCAACAGTTGAGGTTCCTGCACTCGACATAATAATTTATAGATGCTGGTCAACAGTTGTTAATGCATCTCCAAGATCATCGTCGTCGTCTGTCTGTTTCAACCATAATGGAACCTATTTATTGCAGTATCCCTCCCTATACCTAATATTATAATTCAATAGAGAAATCACTCAATCGATATAAATTACTTCCAACTCAACACCCAAAAAAAAAAAAAAAGACAAGTCAAGAGCATTGATCATTTAATAATAAAATCAATTCTGCACAAGCAACCAGAACATAAAGAAGTCCTGCCAGATAATATGACTAAGAAGAAGAAAAAAACTGAGACTAAATAACACAGATAGAAGGAAGACTCATCACATCACGTCCACACATTCCAAAGTAAGAAAATTTGAAATTAAATAACTTATTTATAAGAATTGTTTATTTTAGACGGCATTATTGTTGTTGTTTCCCCTCTTCCTCCTGAGGCTCCTCATCATCCTCCAAGCAATCACGCCTAATTTCTTCAGACAACAGCTCCATGCAGTTAAGAAACCACTCATGGTAATATTCCAGATGGTCTCCTTGTACAGGTTGGCCGTTGATGAAAGGCACGCCTGAGTATTCAAAAGCAAGAGGAATGTCAGAAGAAGGTTGGATGGGAATTAGAATATTACAGAGAATGAGAGCAGCAGCAACATCATCATCATCATCTTGTACCTGCATAAGTTTTCTCCTTAACATTGGCATAGGAGTCTGGAAACACCCAATCAACTTCTGGAAGCTCTGTTGGAGGAAAACAATGACCCGTCAATTTTAACACATGCATCCCAGTATTACAAAAAGGCAGAGGCAGGGTACCTCTTAGATTAGGGGCAAGTTCTTCGGAAACCAACGCACCAAACGCAAAGTAGCAACAGGTAGACACCGTATAGATCTTCATCCTTGCCTCCTCATAACTTTGGCGAATAAATAATCCATCCATGACCACATACATAATAAGAAACAAAACTTTTAGAAAAGATAGAGTATTGACTTTCTGGGAAGAGTCATGATCCAATGGAAAGCATATTTCCTGTTTTATTCGATGCCTTCAACCATTTACAAACACTTGCTTATATAGCCAAATAAAGGAACAGCAGTTTCTATTCTATGAACAGCCGTACCATGAGACAAAGAAAAATAAGAAAGATGCTCTGTCACTTTTATCCTCCATGCTTCTTTGTCTCGGAAGCTGAATGGTATATCCTCCATGCTTCTCGGAAGCTGAATAGTTTATCATCCATGCTTATTTGTCTCGCATGCAGAAAGGTTGCTGGTTGTAGCTTTTAGTTTGTCATCTTTCTCTTTTCTTCATCTGTCACAAGTGGATCAAATCTTGAATTTAATAGTCCCCCACAAGCTGGACTGTGCGCATCGAACAGGCCAAGCTTGGAGACATGGTGGAGAAAGGACGAAGGTGGCAATGGCTTGGTCATGATGTCTGCAGTTTGATGATGTGCAGAAACATGATGTAATCGTATGAGTCCAGTCTGTATCTTCTCTCTGACCAAATGGCAATCCAACTCGATGTATTTTGTTCTCTCGTGGAAGACGGGATTCTCAGCTATATGAATTGCTGACTGATTATCACAAAAGATCGAGAGTGGAAGAGAGTGTTGAACCTTCAAATCCTTAAGCAAGTAGGTCAGCTACTGGACCTCGCAACTGAGTGATGCCATGGCTCTATATTCAGCTTCCGATGAGCTGCGAGAGATGGTCGTCTGCTTCTTCGACTTCCATGAAATAAGAGAGTTGCCAAAATAAACGCAGTATCCAGTAGTAGATCGTCTAGTGTCAATGCACCCTGCCCAGTCCGCATCACAAAAACCAGAAAGCCGAAAGGTGGAGGAGCTAGAGAAAAACAATCCTAGTCCGGGACAACTCTTAATGTATCGAAGTACTCGATGTGCAGCTTTCTTATGAATAATCAGTGGGGAACTCAGAAATTGACTAAGCTGATGTACGGAATAACAAATGTCTGGACGAGTATTAGTGAGATAGATTAATTTACCAATCAGCTGCCTATATTCTGTTGAATCTTCCACTGGTGGAGAATCCCCTGAGGCACTTAAACGCAGATTAGTCACCATCGGTGTTCGCATAGGTTTAGAGTCGAGGAATCCAGTATCAGATAGTATGGTGTGTGCATACTGTCGTTGACAAATCTGAATGCCTGCTGCTGATCGAACCACCTCCATGCCTAGAAAGAATTGGAGTTTACCCAAGTCCTTAATCTTGAGTTTGTGATCGAGGAAGCTTTTAACCTCTTGGATGTGAGAAAGCGAATTCCCTATAATGATTATGTCATCCACATAAACCAACAGGCAAGTGAAACATCCATCGCGATTGAGAAGGAACATAGAATAATCAGATTTCCCTTGTTCAAAACCAAAGGACAGTAGTAGACAAGATAATTTTTCGAACCATTGATGACTGGCTTGTTTAAGTCCATAGAGAGACTTCCTCAATCGACAGACTTGTCCGGATTTGGCAGAAAAACCAGGAGGCAATTTCATATAAACTTCTTCATGAAGTTCACCGTGGAGAAAAGCGTTATTCATGTCTAGCTGTTCCAAGAACCAATTTGCTGCTGCTGCAATTGCTAAAATCATTCAGACAGTTGTCATTTTGACAACGGGAGAGAAAGTGTCCATATAATCAACCCCAAAGGCTTGTGTATAACCTTTAGCTACCAACCTAGCCTTAAACCTTTCAATGCTTCCATCAGCTCGTCTTTTAATTCTATAAATCCACCTGCATCCGATTGCTTCTTTCCCAGAAGGAAGAGGTACTATATCCCAAGTACGATTGAGTTCCAAGGCCTCCAGTTCCTGTTTCATCGCTTCTTGCCAGCAAGGTACCTGACTAGCTTCAGAGAAGGTTGTTGGTTCTGTCATATTATCCAACCCAGCAACAAAAAACTTGTGTAAATTTGTCAGACACGTATCTGTGATCATGTCAGAAAAAGGATGTGAAGCTGAACGTTTAGAAGCACTTACTTGCACTGGATTCTTACAACAAGGAAGTGATGATTGGCATTGCTGAGAGTCTTGAGAAGAGTTGACATAATCCTGCAGATAGGTTGGTTTGTGCTTGACTCGGGTTGATGTTCTGGTGGCAGGGTTCGTTTGTACAGTTTCTGTGGATGGTATCTCTGCAGATTTCTGATCTGTTTCTGTAGAAATAAATATGGGTTGGATTGAATTTTCTGCAGATGTAGGTAACTGGAAGTTCGGTAGGGGGCAAGGAAGTCGGAATCATTGAGGTCTAGTGGAGAAGTGGTAACTGTTGGTGTGGGAGTAGGTGTTACGGATGGCAGTGTGGTTTG
Source organism: Hypericum perforatum (assembly GCA_012979155.1). Taxonomy (NCBI): domain Eukaryota; kingdom Viridiplantae; phylum Streptophyta; class Magnoliopsida; order Malpighiales; family Hypericaceae; genus Hypericum; species Hypericum perforatum. The sequence goes on from SOPF01016458.1 coordinate 30,786, forward strand.
GAAAGGGAAAATATCTTCGTAGAAGGTGACATCTCTTGAACAAAAAGTGGAGTGATTATCTAGATCATATAGTTTGTAACCCTTTATACCACTAGTATATCCTAGGAAAACACATTTCCTAGCTCGAGACTCGAATTTGTCTTGTTTAGGAAGCATAGAAGCATAACACAAGCATCCGAATACTCTAAGATGTGTATAGGATGGAAATTTTTGATACAGGACTTCGTAAGGGGTTTTGTTGGCTAAAGGAATAGAGGGTATAAGATTGATTAGATATACAGCATGTAATATACATGAACTCCAAAAACAGATAGGTAAGAAGGCCTGGAATCTAATGGCTCGTGCCACATTAAGGATGTGTTGATGTTTTCGTTCTACTCGAGCATTTTGTTGTGGCGTGTAGAAATAAGTGGTCTCATGAATTATGCCTCTATTCTGAAAGAAAGAACTCATGATGAACTCTCGACCCTGATCTGATCTAACTCTCTTGATTTTGGTTCTAAATTGCCTCTCGACAGTATTGCAGAAGGTTTCAAATATACCAAGAACTTCTGATTTAGCTCTCAGCAGATATGCCCAAGTGGCTCTAGAGTGATCATCAACAATGGTTAGGAAATAGGTAAAGCCATTATATGAGGGAGTAGAATATGGTCCCCATACGTCTACATGGACTAAATCGAAGCAATCAACAGCAAGACTAGAACTGGAAGGGAAAGGTGTTCTCTTTTGCTTAGCGAAGTGACAACAATCGCATGGTAAATCAGCAGTAGATGATATGTCAGGACAAATTTTTTGCAGCAACAAGAGTCTAGAGCTAGGAATGTGACCTAGCCTACAATGCCATAAGTCTATGTTATGGCGTATATGATCTTTAGTGATGGAGGTGAGGCAAGTTTGACTTGTGGTAGAAGGTTGCAGCAGGTACAGTCCTTCTCTTTTCTCAGCATTGCCAATCATCATCCGAGTGGTAAGGTCCTGTATAACATAGTGTGCAGAGGTAAAGATCAGTTTGATTGACAGATCACTGGTCAATTGACTAATGGAAATCAAGTTTAAGGTGAAGGAGGGAACATATAACACATTTTGCAGTGTTAGATCAGCAGATAATTTGACAGTTCCTCTGTGTGTTGCTGCCACTCTTGAACCATTTGGCAAAACAACATGAATAGGTGATATTGATCTATACTGGTCGAACCACTTAAGTGCACAAGCAACATGAGTGGATGCGCCAGAGTCCAGAATCCAAACCGTGGATCTAAAGGACATTCCCTTGTCTCCTTATAAGTTACAGATTGAGAGAATACCTGCAGTGTTCAGATTAAGCTTCGGATCAGCCAAGTGAGATAAGGAATTAGTCTTCTGCGTGTGAGTAGTTCCTTCCGAAGATCCTGGAGACATGGCCTTCTTCATCATATTCATCAAACTTCTCATTTGTTCAGAAGTAAAGCCAAAGTTCTCTGATTGATCATGTAGAGAGTCACGAACAGAATCACTACTGTTGGCTGCGACTATAGGTTCAGACCTAAATTTTGACTTCCAACCAGGTGGAAAACCGTGGAGCTTGAAGCATTTTTCAACAGTATGTCCTTCCTTGCAACAGTGGGTACAATATGGTCTCTTTGACCCAAAGCGCTTTGGATTATATGCAGCAACAAATGTGATAGGATGTCCAACAGCAGCATTAGTTGAAAAAACAGCAGGGGATGCACTAGGTTTAGGCAACAGAGGCAGCTCAACACATTGTCGTTCATGTTGAGTTACTAGGTACATCACCCTAGTCATGGTAGGAAGTGGATCTAACATTAAAATCTGTGTTCTAACAGCAGAGAAATTATCATTTAGTCCTGTCAAAAATCCCATAACATGATCTTGTTCAAGTTGTTCTACAGTTTTTGCAGTAGCAGAACAGGTGGTAGCACTAGTGTTGGTGCACTTACAGATTGGTATAGGACAGAACTGGATCAGCTGATCCCATAGTGACTTATACTTTGAGAAATACTCATTCACCGAAAGGATGCCTTGACAGAAGTTCGAGATCTCCTTCCTGAGTCCTGCTATCTTCACGAAGTCTCCGCGTCCAAAATGTTCGCAAAGATGATCCCACATCTCTGCAGCCGAATCAAACCAGAGGAGGCTCTCTCCTAGCTCCGCTTCTATGGAACGCATGAGCCATCTGATCACTAATGTGTTGCACCTTTTCCAAGAGGGGAAGAGCGTGTCATCTTTGCTCGGAATAGCTATAGATCTATCAACAAATCCCAGCTTGTTCTTGGATTCCAACGATTGACTCATGGCTCGAACCCAAGAGTGGTAGTTCTTCTCATTGAGAAGTGGAGATACAAGGACTTCTACAGGATTTTCGCCAGGGTGGACATAGAAGGGATTAGTAAACTCCCCAGATGGAACTTTCAAAGAGGAAACAATAACGGATGGTGTATCTGCCATTGAGTTGCGTAAGATCTATATGCGGAAGAGTATAGAGATTTAAAGCTCTGATACCATTTTAGAAAAGATAGAGTATTGACTTTCTGGGAAGAGTCATGATCCAATGGAAAGCATATTTCCTGTTTTATTCGATGCCTTCAACCATTTACAAACACTTGCTTATATAGCCAAATAAAGGAACAGCAGTTTCTATTCTATGAACAGCCGTACCATGAGACAAAGAAAAATAAGAAAGATGCTCTGTCACTTTTATCCTCTATGCTTCTTTGTCTCGGAAGCTGAATGGTATATCCTCCATGCTTCTCGGAAGCTGAATAGTTTATCGTCCATGCTTATTTGTCTCGCATGCAGAAAGGTTGCTGGTTGCAGCTTTTAGCTTGTCATCTTTCTCTTTTCTTCATCTGTCACAAGTGGATCAAATCTTGAATTTAATAAAAACAAAACATCCTTGCCTCCTCGTTAATAATAATAATAATAATTAAAACCTCAGAGAGATCTCCACCTAACTTACCTTCCGACGACCTTAGCCAAGGTTTTGATATAGCTATGGTAGCGCGGGTAACACTCGAAGACCCCATTCACGACGACGAGCCAATGCTTGAAATCACACTCGGGTAAGTTGATGGTCTCGTTATCCTCTTCACCGTAGGCGTGTGGCAAAAAATACGGACACACACTTTTGTACTAGGCCTTTTCGATATCCCTCCATTGTAGGGGTTTGGTCTCCAGTGGCTGCGGAATGGATGATCCGAAGGAGAATATAGCAGACCGAAAGAGGGTGAAAGAAGACCTGGCGGAACGGACATCAGAGGCGTTGGTTCTGGCAAGGAGTATTAAAATTGAAGGTTGATCGAAGCACTTCTCTGTGCACAAAGGAAGAAGACACGCGACAGAAGGAAAAGGAAGTTGGGCCAACCATTGCAAGCTTCTTGGGCCCTATTCGCAAGCCCACAGAATGAGAACAATATAACTTCCCAGCTGCCAAACGATAATTCCTATTGCTTAACCACTAGCAGGAATCTTGGCAGGACATTAAGGATGGCACAAATCATATTCATAGAACATTGAGGATGGCACCAAACACATTGTCTTGGACCAACATCTTTTTGCTTATCGATGCTTGGCTTGATGTACAAGAGAATCTTATTTCACTCCTTATAAGGAGCAGCTTGTAAAATAGTTATACAAGTATAAAATAAAAGTCTCATCCTTTTCTAAAATGGTATCAGAGCTTCTCTGAAACCTTCTGCAGATAAAACTCACATTCAATGGGAGAGGTTCCTACCACCCAATCTGTTCTTGCTTCCTCCTCAAAAGTTCCATCCAGGGAATTCACCAATCCATTCTACGTACATCCAGGCGAGAGTCCAGCAGAGATACTGATCACTCCTCTTCTCAATGAGAAGAACTATCATTCATGGGTTCGAGCGATGAGTCAATCGTTGGAGTCCAAAAACAAGCTCAGTTTTGTTGATAAGTCCATCTTGGTGCCAAACAGAGATGATACACTCTTTCCCTCTTGGAAGAGATGTAACACGCTGGTGATAAGATGGCTTATCTGTTCCATCGAACCAGAGCTCGGAGAGAGCCTCCTCTGGTTCGACACAGCTACAGAGATGTGGGAACATATCCGTGAACGGTTTGGACGTGGAGACTTTGTCAAGATAGCTGGTCTGAGGAAGGAGATCTCAAACTTCTGCCAAGGCATTCTTTCTGTAAACGAGTACTTCTCAAGGTACAAATCTTTGTGGGATCAATTAATCCAGTTCCGCCCTGTTCCTGTTTGTAAGTGCACTGCTGATAGTGTTGTCACCTGCTCTGCTACTGCTGAAATAGTAGAACAACTTGAACAGGACCGCATTATAGGGTTCTTGACTGGTCTGAATGATAACTTCTCAGCTGTTAGAACCCAGATTCTAATGTTAGATCCACTTCCAACCATGTCTAGAGTAATGTATCTAGTTACTCAACATGAAAGACAGTTTATCGAGTTACCTATATTGCCTAAGCCCAGTGCTTCCCCTGCTGTTTTTCACACTCATGTTGCTGATAGAAATCATAATGCACTTGCTGCATCTTATGCTCTAAGCATTTCGGATCAAAAAGGCCATATTGTACTCATTGTTGCAGAGATGGCCACACCATGGAGAAATGCTTCAAACTCCATGGCTTCCCACCTGGTTGGAAGTCAAAAACCAAATCTAAACTAGTTGTTGCAGCCAGCAGCAATGAGTCTGTTCGTGTTCAATTCGAGAATTTTGGCTTCACCTCTGAACCAATGAGGGGTCTGATGAACATGATGAAGAAGGCGATGTCTCCAAGTTCAATAGAAGGAACTTCTCATACACAAAAGACCAATGCCTTGACTCACTTGACTGATCCAAAAATTGATCTGAATTCAGCAGGTATTTTCTCAATCTCTAACTCACAGCTAAGAAAGAATCTGATTTCCAAATCCACGACTTGGATATTGGACTCTGGTGCATCCACTCATGTCATTTGTGCACTCAAATGGTTCGTGAAGTATGAACCAATGTCACCAATCTGGATTATTTTGCCAAATGGTTCGAAGGTGGAAGCAACTCACAAAGGCACTATGAAATTGACTGCTGATCTAACACTTCTGAATATGTTATACGTTCCTTCCTTCGCCTTCAACTTGGTGTCTATTAGTCAATTGGCAAGTGACATGCCGATCAAGCTAATCTTTACCTCTGTACATTGTGTGATACAGGACCTTACCACTCGGATGACGATTGGCAATGCTGAGAGAAGAGAAGGACTGTACCTGCTGCAACCCATCATTACAAACCAGACATGCCTTATGTAAGAACCATAGAACCTATTAGGATATTAGTAATAATTGTGGGTAGTGTTTTATAATTTGTAATGTCCTGATTTGTAATTTACCATTAACTTAGGGTTTAGATAACTTGATGCCTATATAAAGGAAACCTGGGGGAAGGGGAAAAACCTAAACCTAATTACGTTTCCTCCTCTTTGAGGATGGAAGAGCCAATTCGTGTACAATCGAGGAGGGGCTACTGATGCAAAAGAAAGCTGAACATGAGAGAATATTCGTGATTGAGATTAATAAGTAAGAGAGTACCAGATCAGGGTAAGTCGGTTAATATTGTGCATATATATTTCCATTGATTTATTGATTCCGTGTGCTTGATAATTTAATAAACTGCGATTAATTGATGGCTTGTAGCGATATTATAATAATGGTGCATGAACATTGATTAAGGCCGACTATGTGCAAGTTAAATTCTGTCGCAAGATGATTAAATATATTATTAAGTGCTTCCATTGCCTGGGATTTAATTGAAACATGAAATTCCATGCGGAGTGTAACATAAAGTGAATCGGCAAATCTGGATCCATGTTTAATAAAGTTGGCTTCTGTCTATATGTTGAATTCAACGATCATGTTAGTGAACTGCATAAAAATTAAGTACAACTATATGATATTCCTTGTTTGTATCTCACGGTTTTCATCTTCTTAGTGCGCAGCTTATATAGACTAATAATTATTAAATATATAATGGAACTATAGTTCAGTAGACGGAAACCTGGGGACATGTACATGGGTATAGTTATAGAGTCTTTATTGAATTCTAAAAACAAGGTTCGACTGTATATGGGTTTCGTAAATCGCAGTTTATAAACCTGCTTTTGGAACGATGATTTTTAAGTCATGATTAAGTCGAATCACTTTTCGTGATTAATGTATGCTATATTTGTATGAGTTTTATACCTAATTGGATATGATTTCATAGTGGATATTATGTGATTTGTGTTGTCATATATGACATGTTTCAATGAATATCTTGTTCGTGGTTTGATAATAGATTTGAATATGATCTCTTTATTCTGATCGAGTTATCCTAGTATTACTGTGCCCGTAGAGTATTCTGTGTTGTCATACCCTATGTGAGCACCGGAGATATCTGTGCCCTGTGGTGAGACTATCCTTTTCGTTTCTATATTTTTAGCGTGAAAATAGGTCTTCTGTATACCCATAGGTTAAGCCCGATTTGTCGTACTTTGGAGTGTCCGTTAAACTGTGGATATTGGACTTTCGGATCGTTGATTATTGATTGTTATTTTGGATTGTTGAGGAATGAATTTGGATTGTTGTAAGTGAATTTTGTCTTTGTTTCATATATGTATTTTCGTCCATATTTTGTCCATATTCGTCCGTATTTTCGTCTGTATTTTCGTCCGTATTCGTCCGTATTTCTGTACGTATTTCTGTACGTATTTTCGTCTGTATTTCCGTACGTATTTCATCAGTATATCAGATTATGAAATTGGAAGATTTGTTGATATTTGATTCGTACTTATGATTATGGAATTGTGACTGTTGACTCTGGATTTGTGATTGTTGATTGTGGATACGAATGTGTGATTGTGGATTTGGATTCGAAATTGGATTGTCAGAATTTGGGTATGTGATTGATTTGATTTTTGACATGCAGGATTGTCCCATACCTATTGGGCCCTGTAGTTCACACATATTGCTTAAGGGGCTACCGGGTAACCCGAGGTATGTGTGATCAAATGGACAGGGAGTATGTGGACTATCTGGACTCGTGGAGGGAATACCTTTCCGTCTATTGGGCCTGCCTTGTAGGAACGGATACCATTCCGTCTATTGGGCCTGCTTGGTAGGAACGGTAGGTATTTATCTGTGCCCCACGAGGTATCCCGACATGATGAGTGAGGACTCCGGAGCTCCGTATTGTGATTGTAATGTGATCATTATTGTGATCGTTAATGTGATCGTCATTGTGATCGTGATTGTGATTGCTATTGTGTACGTTAAGAATGCTAAGTTATGTTTCTATTGTAATTGCTATTGGTCGAGATATGCTTTTGTGAATTTTTTGAATTTGCCAAGTTCGAATTAGTGATATATATTTTATGTGAGTGATGTTGATTGTAAAGTTTATTGCATATGACTTGATTTGAGATTATGTATATGATTTGATATGAAGTGTGTGATATGATTTGTTGTATAAGTGGTGTGTATACCGACTTACTGAGATGCGTATCCTCATTAATGTGCGCTGCTGTCTCAGATAATTTAGAGGCGGATTGGGAGTCAGAATTAGACACGAGGACATGCATTGTATGCCATTTAATTTCTTGAAGATTATTTTAACTGCATGAGACCATCATATTCTTTGGGTTTAAAACTGGATTGAAATTTAAGAATTGAAGTGGCCTTACGGAGAGTCTTACTCCGTGGCAGTTGACATGCCTAATTTTCGGGGCGTGACACCTTACCTCCATCACCAGAGACCACATACGCCATAACATCAACCTATGGCATTGTAGGCTAGGTCACATTCCAAGCTTTAGACTTCTGTTATTACGCAAAATCTGTCCGGACATATAATCAACTACTGATTTGCCTTGCGATTGTTGTCATTATGCTAAGCAAAAGAGAACTCCATTTCCCTCTAGTTCTAGCATTGTTGATGCTTGTTTTGACTTAGAACATGTAGACATATGGGGGCCGTATTCCACTCCCTCGTATGATGGGTTTACGTATTTCTTAACTATTGTAGATGACCATTCTAGGGCTACTTGGGCATACCTGATGAAAAACAAGTCTGAAGTCCTTGGTATATTCGAAACATTCTGCAATACAGTTGAAAGACAATTTAGAACCAAAATTAAGAGAGTGAGATCAGATCAAGGTCGCGAGTTTACCATGAATTCATTTTTCCAGACTAAGGGAATCATCCATGAAACAACATGTGTTTACACACCACAACAAAACGCCCGTGTAGAACGAAAACACCAGCATATCCTCAACATAGCGCGAGCCATTAGGTTCCAAGCTTTTCTTCCCATTCATTTTTGGAGTTCATGCATATTACATGCCGTGTACCTAATCAACCTTACACCCTCCATTCCACTAAACAACAAAACCCCTTATGAAATCCTCCACCAAAAATTCCCTTCCTATACACACCTTAGAGTCTTCGGCTGTCTATGTTACGCTGCTATGCTCCCCAAGCAAAGCAAATTTGAGTCTCGGGCCAGGAAGTGTGTTTTTCTAGGATACTCTACTGGCATTAAGGGATATAAACTTTATGATTTAGATAGTCATTCCACCTTCTGTTCGAGAGATGTGACCTTTTACGAGGATATATTTCCCTTCCAAACCACATTACCACCTCCATTACCAACATATCCCACATCACAAACCACCACTTCACCTTTAGACCTTACTAGACTAGACTTACCACCTCCAATACCAAGCTTCCAATCACCCACACATACTGACGATGCAGCTGCACCTCCACCAAATTCTGCAGCACCCAATGAAACTCATTCTGACCTACAAACTATAGAGATCACCCAAATCAATCCTACCACCAGAACATCTTCCCGAATCAAACACAAACTAGCCTACTTACAAGATTACGTCAACTCCTCTCAAGTCTCTCAGCAATGCCAATCGTCAGCTCCTTGTGGTTTGGCTTCAGCACAAACAAGTAACTCTGCTCCTTCGGTTCTTTATCCTATTTCAGATGTAATCACCACTAAGTATCTGACAGCTTTGCATAAAACTTTTATCGCTGAATTAGACAGCATGACAGAGCCAGCCAACTTCTCCAAAGCAAATCAAATGATCTGCTGGCAAGAAGCAATGAAAAAGGAACTGGAGGCTTTGGAATTAAATCACACTTGGGATATAGTGTCTCTCCTACCGGGAAAAGAAGCAATCGGTTGCCGATGGATCTATAAAATCAAGCGGCGTGCCGATGGAAGCATTGAACGATACAAGGCTAGATTGGTAGCCAAGGATTACACACAAGCCTTCGGGATCGACTACATGGACACTTTTTCTCCGGTGGTTAAAATGACAACCATACGGATGATTCTCGCAATTACAGCAGGATCCAACTAGTTCTTGGAACAATTAGACGTCAACAATGCCTTCCTCCATGGAGAGCTACACGAGGAAGTTTATATGCACTTACCACCTGGTTTCTCAGCAAAACCGGGACAAGTTTACCAATTGAAGAAATCTCTCTATGGGCTCAAGCAAGCCAGCCGTCAATGGTTTGAAAAGTTATCTTCTCTGCTACTCTCTTTTGGCTTTGAACAAGGTCGATCAGATTACTCTAAGTTCCTCCTTAACAAGGATCACAGCCTTACTTGTCTGCTGATATATGTAGACGACATAATTATCACAGGCAACTCTTTTCTTCACATCCAAGAGGTCAAAAGCTTCCTCAACCACAAACTCAAAATCAAAGACTTAGGCAAGTTCAAATTCTTTCTCGGCATGGAGGTGACTCGGTCAGCAGCAGGCATTCAGATTTGTCAACGCCAATATGCCCTTAACATTCTCTCTGATGCTGGCTTTCTAAATTCCAAGCCCATCCGCACACCAATGGTACAAAATCTCCGGTTAAGCTCCACAGCTGATTCCCCACTAGCAGAAGATTCAACAGAGTACCGATAATTGATCGGTAAATTGATCTATCTCACTAATACTAGACCCGACATTTGTTATTCTGTACATCAACTCAGCCAATTCCTGGATTCTCCCCTAATCATTCACAAGAAAGCTGTGCATAGAGTGCTTCACTACATCAAGAGTTGCTCGGGTCTGGGTTTGTTCTTTCCCAGTTCTTCAAGCCTCAAACTTTCCGGGTTTTGTGATGCCGATTGGGCAGGATGCCCTGACACTAGACGATCCACAACTGGTTATTGTGTTTACTTGGGAGACTCACTTGTTTCATGGAAGTCCAAAAAGCAAACCACTATTTCTCGGAGCTCATCAGAGGCGGAGTACCGAGCCATGGCATCTCTCAGCTGTGAGCTTCAATGGTTAACCTATCTGCTTCGGGATATGAAGGTCACGCACTCCCTCCCCATCTCGATATATTGCGATAATCAATCTGCAATCCACATTGCCGAAAACCCAGTCTTCCATGAGAGGACAAAACATATCGAATTGGATTGTTATCTGGTCAGAGAAAAGATACAAAGTGGACTTCTATGGTTACATCATGTACCTGCTCATCGTCAAACTGCAGATATCATGACCAAGCCGTTGCCGCCTTCTTCCTTCTATCAACTCGTCTCCAAGCTTGGCCTGTTCGATGCACATAGTCCAGCTTGTGCGGGGCTATTAAAATTGAAGGTTGATCGAAGCACTTCTCTGTGCACAAAGGAAGAAGACATGCGACAGAAGGAGAAGGAAGTTGGGCCAACCATTGCAAGTTTCTTGGGCCCTGTTCGCAAGCCCACAGAATGAGAACAATATAACTTCCCAGTTGCCAAACGACAATTCCTATTGCTTAACCACTAGCAGGAATCTTGGTAGGACATTAAGGATGGCACAAATCATATTCATAGAACATTGAGGATGGCACCAAACACATTCTCTTGGACCAACATCTTTTTGCTTATCGATGCTTGGCTTGATGTACAAGAGAATCTTATTTCACTCCTTATAAGGAGTAGCTTGTAAAATAGTTATACAAGTACAAAATATAAGTCTCATCCTTTTCTAAAAAGGAGGGTGGATATTAGGCCTTTTGTGGGCATCAACAACCTAGATCCAGCCATCCTCTCTTTACAAGGAAGTAAGGGTTTTTTTAGGGTAAAGCAAAAATATTATAAATACTTATCTTGTGCTTGGATTTTATCTAAAGAGTTTCAGATTCTTGGACTTGTACTTCTTTCTGTCTTAGGTTTTTTAATAACTCTTTCTTACTAGAGTTAACTAAGAATAATTTTGGAGTTTTTTTTTCAGTGCTTTTCGATAATTGTGGTGTACCCAGCTTGCAAATTTCTAATTTTTTGCTACGTGCACAACCAACTAAGTTCTTTCTTTAAACAAAATAAAATCATTTTTTGTTTAATCATGTAATTCATATAATTCATCATTATCGAATCCTATTTAACATTATTTTAAAATTAAAATCCACCAAAATCTTCAATCTTATTGTTCTATCAATTGAAATAAATTTGATTTTGCGTGAAAATGATAGAACACCAAAAAAAAATTAAGATAAACAATTAATCAAAAAAATCTTCAAATGCTTAGAACAATAAGTAGATTATAATTTTTCTAGTAATCAAATTTATTTTAGTCAGTTGACATATTATCAAGAATTGTTAAGAAGATATATTTGTTCTGATCACAATGTGTGATGTATGTGTCCAAATATATAAATATTGACGCTAATTCTTCTTTCGAATCAGATTGAATTGAATAAAATAGATAAATAAACACCAAGTTTTTCTATTCCGATTTCAACTTGTTTGAGATCCAACTTAGATTACTCGTCAGTACAAAAAATAAACTTATGTCAACCTGAGGTTTGTCAAGCACTTTAGTTGCAACTCTTTTCGACAGGATCTTCACAAGACGTAGCTTGCTCGTTGGCCTTCTCGTTCTTGTGCTTGACCTGATTAGGGTAATAATTCCCTTATTTTTTTTGTCTACTCAATTATTCTAATTCAATGCTTATGTTATTTTATTTCTATGTCGACCTCTCTTCTCATGGTATCCAATCCGAATGGTGGAGACTAGGATTTCAAATCTATTCGGTAGTTATTTCTGTATTGTACATCGGAATAGAGATTTTTTTCAAATTTTATTAAAAATATATAGTAAAACATGTTTGTTATTCATAAAATTCTAGCTTAAGAAATTAGTCTTTTTCTTAATATAAAGTTAATTTTATCATTGTGACCACATTGAAATTTACGAAAATGTTAAATACTTATTCAAAATGAAACCTTGAACTTAAACTTATCCACGAATTTTCTTCTAATTGTACAAAGTGTTTACCTCAATTCTCCAATCATCAATTTGATAAGTTTTAAACCAATTTGAAATTTTTATCAAATCTCATCATACTAAAATGAGTTTTGACACGAGAGAAAAAAAAAATCCTTTCTAGACCGTTATAAACCCGGACGCCAAGTGGCCAGACCAAAGAAGTGAGAAAGAACGGGAAAAAGTCAACCATGGCAACCGCGGGAGCCACCCACAGGAGACCAAGTCAACCCAGAAGCCCTTCCTCCTCCCCGGCGGGGGCTCCTCCGGGTCAGCAACCGGTCCAACCGGGTCATAGCCCGAAACCCATCGGGCAGCTCCTTGCTTTTGGGGCAATCATCTTCCTCGGCTTGCTCCAATTCCTTCCCGCCACCCACTTCCGCCACCCTTTGGACCGCAATAGGAACTGGATTCCCTTCGAAACCAATTCCACCAATGTAAAGTTTCTTTTTTGGGTCTATTTTATGTGTATGATTTGGTTCCTTGTAGATGTTGCTTGATGCTATTTTGTTAAATCTTTGTATAAGAAGTCGAGTATTCTCGGACACTATACATTTAAATCTGTTAGTGATGTTTTTTACATGCGTAAAGATAATACCTAAACTTCATTTAGTGAATCTAAGTTGTTTAGCCAACTCCGGTTAGTTTGCTGAGAATTTAGTGTGTGTTAGGGGAATGGTTGGTTTTAGATAACCATGGAAGTAGTTGGTGTGGCTTATTCGATGAAAGCTAGCTTTTTTGGGATTTCTATGTTCGTTTTTGGACCGACTAATTTTGGTTTGACCGGAGGAGGACCAAGAAGGTGGCAGGGCTCTTATTACCGAGTTTAACAAACATGATGCATTTGGTTAATCTGGAACAACTTTTACAGCTGATGTAGGGTCTCAGTGGTTTGTTACTTTTCGCTATTAAATGCTGGCTGGCCTCCAAAACTGCTAAATACTATATTTTCTTTTTGTCGAAGATGGTAATGTTATGTTCTGATTTTCTTACAATGTTTGAAGCTTTTTGTTTAGTTGGGCGTAAGATAGTTTGAAGTTTTGTCTGTTTCACGGTTAAACATGTGATATGTCTCCATATTTTGAAACCTTTTTTGCATATTCTGTTTGTTTGCACATAGTTTGGTGAGCTTGGGACTTCGAACCACGGAAGTTCCAGGTTAGATGGTGGAGGAAATGGAGAGGATGGCTTTCTACATGTCGTTTCTTGGATGGATTGTTTGGACCTCCAGATCCTTGCTGTTCTCATGAATTCAACTCTGTCAAGTTCCAGGTCTGTTGTTGTTGCTTCAGTTAATTCTCTTGTTAGTTGAACCGTAATTTCACAATGTACTCTTCATAATCATTAGCTAGATGCAGGGTCGTGAAGATAACGATCTCCAATTTAGATGATGCTCATGATTGTCATTATTGTAGGACCTTCGCGTCAATTATCTTTATCCGTCTGTCATATATAAGAAATGTTATGTTCTGAACTAAAATCTTTGCTTTGTTAAATTACAGCTTTCCCAATCTGGTGTTCTTTCATTTCTTTATCCCTGGTGGGGATGAAGATAAGGTGCCCTTCTACAAGTTGAAGGTCTTGTTTCCAAATTCGAACCTGGAAATTCAGGGGTAAGAATACTTTCCTTAGTGAGTTGAGATGGATACCATAACCGATGCTAAGTTCTTTTGTGCATTGTGTAGGAAGAAAGAAATCGACAAAATACTCAAGTCTGCTTTCCATGGGGTCCTTAATGATGAACAAGATTTTGAAGTTCTGGTGCCTTTTGTAGTACCAAGAGTCCTCCCGTCTCTGGGGAAGTTTGTGTATGTCTCTGCAAATCTGATTATGAAGGTTGGTTCATCTCTTTAATAAGTCGGACATTGTATATCCTGAGAGTATTGCTTTGTTTTGTCCGAGTTTAAGATTGATGTTGAATGGAAACGGCTAGTGGAAACATAAACAGATGAACGTTGAAGGTTGTGAAAGACAATGAAGAAAGCATTTTCAAGGGTTTACATGAAATGGCTATACTGCACCTATCTGAGCTGAGCTACTGCATATTAAGCAAGAATTTTTTGGGAAGTTGAAACAGAGATTAACAATATAACCAATGACGAGTATTCAACAATTACTCAATTAGTTGATGTATATATTCCTGAAAAGAAGGGAACTCTATCATCAATCACATTCTTAGTCTCCAGCTTTTTTTGTTGCAGGGGAAGGTTGAAGAAGTAATCGCACTCGACTTGAAAAATCACGCTGTTGCAGCTGCTGAAGATTGCTCTGAAAAGCTGGAAACCCGTGTGAATCCAGATGTCTTAGATGCTATTCAGAGATCAGCTTCAAAACCATGGGTATCAGAGACGCCTTATACTAGGGGCACTTGTATACCCGACTTAAATGTGCTTTTAATTGATGCAAGGAAATTAGAAGCGGAATTTCTGGATGCCGTTCGCTGGTGGAGCAAAGTTCTGAACTTGAACAACAGGTTTTCAACTTTCTCATTTCTTCTTTACGGTGACAGAACATTATGGCGGAGCGTATGAATTACCTACTGAATCTTTCTATTTCGTTTCGGGAACCTCGAGGACAGTCCGAAAAGCCCAGTTGTTGCATTAGCACTCTATGGCAAGTTTCTCGAGCTGCCGTCGTCTTGGTTGCTCAAGGACTCAGCCTCATCAGGCAACAAAGATGCTGTAATTCACTACGATGGACCCAGGAATCTTTGCAGAAGTTCTAGCCTCGGTGCAGCGTTACCGGTCATCCCTGGTAATCTATGGACCAAGTACCTTCCATCAACGTCTGATCGAATTCTGGCACACTAGAGTGCCATCTCTTCAGCAGGTTGCTGATAAGTTATTTTATAGCATTTGGCATTGTGAAACCAATTAGCCATTGTATTTACAACTACATTTTGATGCAGAGCTTGCTGGTTAGAGTTCGAGCCACGCCATAAGACTGATGGCGACATTTTTGGACTCGAAGGATAGTTTCGGAGTGCACAATCCAGTTCTCGACCACTAACGTAGTGTATAAGAAAGACCGATGCTCGAAGACGGGACTTTGACATCTTAACGTGCTTGTTTGATTTGGAAGAGTGCAACTCAGAACATGTTTGTGCGGCACAATCTTAAGATCTGTTGTAAATATCAGATTACTATGCATTTTGACATGATTTCATTATTTTCCTGAAAAAAGGAGAAATTTTTAGAAATGGTTATTAGTTTGTAACCTATAGACCCATTTAACTTAAAAAGAAAAACAAGGATCGCAAGAATTTCACAAAACTTTCGAAGACTAGATTAAAATTTGTTTTCCCTTGTTCAGGTTTTGTACCCTGCTCTTTATTAAGCAACCGCCAAACGTAACCTATATAAACGAATTTTATTTTAGTTCAAGGAAAGTAAACGTTTCTGATAATGGACGAGTTGGGGGAAATTTTGGGGACCCATAACAGTGTTGAAGACGTCCAGTGGCTTTGTTCCCTGTCCGAGCCCGAGCTTGTAAGACTATCGTTTCGAGTTCGAGATTCAAGAATACAGTTGTGTTTAAATTTATTGATTATAGCTTTGTTACTTTTATGAATTTTATTATGTTTAAATTTGGATTAGTCGACTCATAATTTCTGCTAAAGATGAAAATTGGCAGAGATTTTTGAAGCGAGACCAAAGTTGGAAACTTTATGTTACTTTAAATATTGGGTCTTTGGTTTTTCACATGGGTACCTTGTTTGTGTATGTTTAGATCGAGCTTGTCGTTTCAAGTTCGAGATTTGAGGATACAGTTGTGTAATTTTGTTGAGGATAGCTTTGTTACTGTTTGTGGGACTGTTTCATGCATTTGGCTTAGTTGGAACTCGTATATCAAGTAATTTCAACGAAAGATGACAATCGACAGATGGTTTTTGAACCGGATCCGAAGTTTGAAACTCTATGCTAGTGGAAGTATTGGGTTGTCTTTGGTTTTTTAGATGGTTTACCTGGTTTGTAGATGTTTGGATGGAGCTCAGGGTATGATTCTATGATTGGCAATGATGATTTGCTCAGGGGTTATAGAATTATAGACATAGGGTGAAGTTTTGATATTTCTTTCCCCGTCATAGCGGGTTGATTCGATCTGTCGCAGTGTGATGCCTATAGATATCCATCGTAACGTCTAGGTTACTTGTCAGTTTTTATTTTTTTTTTATGTCTTAGGGAAGTGGGAAGAATGTTTTCTGTTTGTGCTTCTGTTTGGTCTTCCTTGTTTCAGAGATCAACTTAACTACAGAGAATTTTTTAGGCAGGATTTGCTGATAAGCTTGAAAAGGTTAGTACTCGAGCGAGCGGAAGTGGTTGGCCATCCAGAACTAGCCATGAAAGTTGACCTAAAAGTGCTTCGTGTGCTCGGTATGTTGGATTTGTTTCTGATATTCTCGGGTTTCATATATGTACGTTCTTTCTTTTTCCAAGGATAAGAAAAATTTAGGAATGGACACAAAGTTAGAAGTCTAAAGCAGGAGATAAATGCATGACATGCCCCGAGATTCCACTTTTACGTTGTTCTGCTTCTTGTTGTCGGCCAGATCTTGTGTGCAATTTTGGCTCATCATACGTTTGATCTGCTACAAGTTCGCGGAGGGGTTTGCGTGTGTACCAGATCGACTTCTGGTTTTGCAGTCTTTCAGTTTTGATTAATCTGAAGTTTTACCTGTGCTCTGTTCAGGACTTGCTTTAATGGAGTATTTGAAAGTAAAAGCCAAGGGATTGCCACAAGTTCAAGTCTCGGATCAGTTGCATTTGTTGATAGATGATTGCAAGCTGTCAAAACATGACCTCGCGGTTGCTTTTATCATGGACGAGCTAAATCATGTCTTGGAACTGGCAAAAGTAAAAGAGGAGTGAAAAGGTATGTTTTGATTACGGCGTTTGCTTACAGCAAAAAATCTCACTCTAATTCTTTGATCACATGTTCATGATACAGAAATTAAGGCAACACTAGCAACCCAATTTGGGGTGAATCAGAAATTTAAAGAATTCCGGGTTGCCCTCCATTTAAAAACATTGGTTATTAGTTTATAATCTATGGACCCATTGAACTTAAAAAGAAAAACAAGGACCCAATCTCCAGAATTTCAAAACTACAAGTCCTCATGTGAAAGTTTCTCAAAACTTCGAGGACCTAGTTTAAAATATGTTTTTCCTCTTTATTAAGCCACCGCCAAAAGGGAACCTATACAAACGAATTTGATTTTAATTATAAAAAAAAACTAAAAAAAAGTAAGCGCTCTCGTAAATCGTAATGGACGAGCTGGGAGAAATCTTAGGGACCCATAACAGGGTCGAAGACGTCCAGTGGCTTTGTTCCCTGTCCGAGCCCGAGCTTGTAAGACTATTTTTTCGAGTTCGAGATTTGAGAATACAATTGGCGTTTAATTTTATTGATGAAAGCTTTGTCACTGTTTGTGGGTTTTCTTACATTGAATTTGGATTAGTCGAGTCAAAGAAGACAATTGACTTAGGGTTTTTGAAACGAGTTCAAAGTTTGGAACTTTATGTTAGTGGAAGTACTGGGCTGTCTTTGGTTTTTCACATGGGTACCTGGTTTCTGGTTGTTTGGATCGAGCTTGTCGTTTCGAGTTTGAGATTTGAGAATACAATTGTGTTTAAATTCGCTGATGAGATCTTCGTTACTGTTTGTGTGTCTGCTTCTGTTGAATTTGGATTAGTCGGAACTCATATAAGTTTGGATTAAAGAAGACATTTGACAGGGTTTTTGAAACGAGTCCAAAGATTGAAACTTTATATTGCTTGGAGTATTGGGTACCTGGTTTGTAGCTGTTTGGATGGAGCTCAGGGTTTGATTATGAGTAAAGTTTTTATCTTTCTGTTCCCCTGTCATACTGGGTCGATCCGTCGCAATGTGATGCCTATTGCTATCTGTCGTGAACGGCTAGGTTACTCGTCAGTTTGATGGTTGTTGATCTTAGGGAAGAGGGAAGACCGGAAGAGTATTTTTTTGTTTGTGCTTTTGTTTGATCTTCATTGTTTAACAGGTCAA
>SOPF01016460.1:7962-21757 GCA_012979155.1 Hypericum perforatum
GCTTCTGTTATTTGTAAACGAATATCTGTTTGGATATTTGGATGCCTTTAGTCACTAGAAGACATGACAATACGAAACCTATTCATAGCTCTGTGTGTCTGTGTGTGTGAGTTGATATTGTGTTTGGTAATAGCAACTGATGATCACGCATTTTGATTTGAGTGAAGTCGAGCATGATTAAGTTCTGTTGCATGCATATGTCAGCCATAACTAATATATTATGTTCTATTCCCTTGCTAAGTGCCTTCAGACACTTACCCCTTACAAATTTATCTCAGGTTCTCAGAGGTTTTAGATCATTTCGAGTGTTTAGAGTTCGTGGTACCAGTTTAGCTCTTTCTCTTTCAAGGGCTACTTTTGAGGTCTCCGGATGGTGTCATTGTCTTCTTCTGTATAGACGCTCCGTAGTTATAAAGCTTTTGAGATGTTGTTAGTTGGCCTTTTGGAGATGTTTTGTTTATGTTTGGTTTGTAAATTAATTTGGTTTGCTTTTAGTATGGTGATAAGAGACCTTGAAGGTTTTGTTGATAATTCGTCTTCCGCTAGATTTCATATGTTGTGAGACTGTTTTGAGGCTTACTAGACTTGTATTGTGTCATCAATATGTCGCAAAGTCTAGTGCCGGTCACCGACCTCAGATCGGGTCGTGACACTAAGATATTAATAAGTACCTAATCTAAAAGAAAAACAAAGGTGAGATAGTTTTATCTTGATGACCTAGTACGTTAAGAAGCATCAAGGAGATTGAACCCTGAAGAGCTCAAAATGGGAACACTTCCGTACCAAGTCACCAAAGATATGAAAAACCAATCTCAAAACAAACATACGCAAATAAACATGCAACATAATAACTCACTAATGACTTGTTATCTAGACTACCTTCTTGTGACCTTTTCAGCTTTAAGCCTAGTAGGATCACTGTACAATAGCATAACACAATCATTAAATGAGTTACAAACAATGCGACAGTTATTGTAAGAAGGGTAGTTGAAGCGAAATGGGACCCTGAACTGAACTTACACAATGCGCTCTGTAGACTTCAACAAGAGCTGCAAGTATGGAATAAAAATGTGTTTGGGAACATTGAGATCCGGAAAAAGCGATTGTATGCGAGAATTAGTGGACTACAACAACTATTGGAGTGCCAACCGAATCAAGGACTTATTGCCCTGGATCACAGACTCAGATTGGAGCTTGATACAGTGTTAGAGCAAGAAGAGCTTAAGTGGCTTCAAAAATCAAGAGAGAAATGGATAACTGGTGGAGATAGGAATACTCGATTTTTTCACACCACCACGCTTGTTCGGAGAAAGCGCAACAAGGTTGAAGGACTCCAGAACGAAGCTGGCGAGTGGATAACAGATCCAGCTGAACTGGAGAATATGGCACTCAACTTCTTCAAGAAACTCTACCAAGCAGAGCCGCGGCAAGTTCATGAAAGCTTACCGCGAGGCTGGTTTCCCGATTGGTCCGGAGAGACTCAAGACAGAATGTGTAGGCCGGTCAGTAGTAAAGAAGTCTATGACACACTTCATCTCATGGGAAAGTTTAAAGCACCAGGCGAGGATGGCTTTCATGCCCTCTTCTTCCAACAGTGTTGGCCAACAATAAAAGACTCTCTTTGCAGATTTGTCGCAGACTCTTTCCGAGATGGTTCGCTGCCTCCTAACATTAATGATACGCTAATTGCTCTAGTTCCCAAGGTGGCCAGCCCAGCTCAGATGGGTCAATTTCGCCCTATTAGTCTCTGTAATGTCGCTTATAAGTTACTTACTAAACTCATTGTCTCAAGGTTGAAGTCTAGACTCCCAGAGATGATATCTCCTACCCAAGGAAGCTTCGTCCCGGGGAGGCAAATTATGGATAATGTGGTTGTCTTTCAAGAAGTTATCCACTCGATGAGGAAGAAGAGAGGACAAGGAGGCTGGATGGCTATCAAATTGGACCTAGAGAAAGCATATGATAGAATCCGGTGGGACTTTTTGGAGGAAACTCTGTTCGAAGCTAAACTTCCGGCAAGCATTATTAAGGTGATAATGGCGTGTGTTACAAGTGCACGGATGAAAGTCCTCTGGAATGAGGAGATGTCTGAGTCTTTTTCCCCATCTCGAGGACTTCGCCAAGGTGACCCACTATCTCCCTACTTATTTGTCATGTGTATGGAGCGCCTCTCCCACTGGATTCATAAGGCGGTTATGGACGGGGATTGGAAACCTATAAAACTCACAAGGAATGGCCCGGAGGTGTCACATTTGTTCTTCGCCGATGATGTCATTTTATTTGCTCAGGCTTCTATGAAGCAAGTTGAGATCATTGAAAGTGGCCTCTCCAATTTTTGTCACTCCTCGGGGCAGAAAATTAATTATTCCAAATCTAGAGTCTTCTTTTCCAAAAATGTTGCGGATGAAGTTGGCCATCAGTTAAGTGGTAGGCTGGGTGTCCAAGTCACCAAGGATCTGGGCAAATACCTCGGTATCCCGGCCTTACATACGAGGATATCAGGTTCTACTTTCCAACATATCCTAAATCAGGTCCAAACTCGACTGGCTGGTTGGAAGGCCCGACAATTGACAATGGCTGGTCGCCTTACCTTGGTGCGCTCAACATTAACAACTATACCATACTACTCCATGCAAATTTTACGCTTACCCCTTCTTCTTTGTGATAAGTTGGATGGTCTCTGCCGTAAATTCCTTTAGGGAGATATTGAAGATACTAAGAAGATGCACCTGGTACGATGGTCCGAGGTGTGCAGGCCTAAAGAGGAGGGTGGTTTGGGTATACGTGGTACCCGTCAGGCAAACGAGGCCCTGCTGTCTAAGATGGGATGGAGACTGCTTGCGGATCCTTCTGCAATCTGGGCGCAAGTTCTAATTAAGAAGTACATGAAAGGCAGCCCACTAAGCACCAATATGATACCACGACAAGGCCACTCGCCAATCTGGTCTAGCTTATGTCGTGTGAAGAATATACTTGAGCGTGGCCTCTGCTGGTCACTAGGGGATGGAAAAAAAATTAGGTTCTGGCAAGACACCTGGTTACCCCGGGAGTCGCCCTTGCTACACGCTGTTTCAACGGTCCCTGAGGAACATTTATCAAGAAGAGTTTGTGATTACTGGTCTGAAGAAGAAGGTTGGGCTTGGGATATTTTGGAACCCCTCCTACCAAATAACTGTTGCAGAGTAATTGAAAAGTTAGTGGTGAGTTCCAATGGGCTTTTGGAGGATTGTTATGTGTGGAGATCACAATCTCATGAAACTTTCACTACAAAGTTAGTATACCTTAGTTTGTTAAGTGCCCCTCCTGCTTTGGGCTTCCAAACTAGTTTCTGGAAGAGTTTGTGGTCGATTAAAGTGCCTGAAAAACTGAGATTGTTCCTTTGGACTTGTGCTCGACAGCGACTGCTGACGAATATGGAAAGGTTTAGGCGAAAGGTGGCACAAAACCCCTACTGTTGCCTATGCAGGGATTCCCCTGAAACACTCCTCCACCTCCTCCGGGATTATGCAATGACAAAGAAGGTATGGCTGAGACTTCTTCCGAGGGAGGCTTTAAGTTGTTTCTTTAAGCTTGAATTTGCTCAGTGGTTCGACTGGAACATCCGTACCAAAGTGGAGCTGATTGATAATGTGCCCTGGAACACGCTCTTCGCTTCCACATGCTGGTGGCTTTGGCGACGCCGTAACGACAAGGTATTTGCAGATTCACCACCACATCCTGATTTTGTCTCCCTTGTTAGGAACCAAGCGAAGTGTTATATGAATGCTTGGCAAGCTCTGGATCATTATGGTAGCTTACCAATCATAGCGGAAGGTTGGTTGCCCCCAATGGCAAATTTTGTGAAGCTGAATGTCGATGGAGCATCAAGAGGAAATCCAGGTCCAGCAGGAGGTGGGGGCGTGGTACGAGATGAGTCGGGGTCATGGATAGTGGGGTTTGTATTTCAAGCGGGCATTTGTGATGCCCTTACAGCGGAATTATGGGCAGCACACCACAGAATCAAAATGGCATTGGACAAAGGATTCACGCAAATTATTGCGGAGACGGACTCGCAGAGTGTTGCAGAGTTCCTTACCAAGGCAGTTGCTCGAGATCATCCTCTTGCCTCTCTTGTGACTACCACCACTGACCTCTTCCGTCGGTTTCGACAAATTGAGGTCCATTATAGTCCGAGACATTGTAACAAATTAGCTGATAAGTTAGCCAGTCTATCCTTTTGTTTTCCTCAAGGTTTTCATGTACTTGTTTCTCCTCCTGAGGGATGTCTCCACTTACTGTGTTCGGAGCATCCGTGACTTCTTGTTAAACTTTGCCCCCTTATGGTATTGAGTGCTTGACACTCACCACTTTGACCAAAAAAAATGAGTTACAAACACACAAATCAAAAAGAGAGTCAAAATACAAGAAAATAAACAAAACAAACTAAGTAAACAAATAAAGTAAAAACAAAGCTAGAGAAATTGGTGCTCCCTGTCAATCATCAGAAGCTGGAGGAGGTGGTGGTGGGAATAAGAAACCGTTGCCAAAGTTCTCTGCCCAGGTGTGCATCCATTCAGCATGCACTCACTGCTGCTCGATATGCTCTTACTGGCATGCTATATGAGCTCTCTAATTAGTGTAGAACGCCCTCTAATCCTCTCTCTCAGCTCTGTGCTCGGCCTCCATACGAGCATTGTAGTCATATTGCCAGTCCCATCCTGCTGTATTGCTAACTACATAGTCCTGTAGTTGCACACCATAGCCATGAACCTGCTCTCCGTAACCATGTAGCTGTACCTACATTGCAGCCAATTGGTCACATAAAAAATCCATATCTACTTGAGAGTCAGGCGCCCGATGACTCAGCCCTGCATTGACATACTGGGCTCGGTAGTGATGGCTAGGGCCTGCCTACTCCTGCTGGTCCTCTCTCTGTGCTAGTACCCTTCCTGGTGCCCCAAGGCGTATCTATACTGCCTGCCTCTCCTCCCAAGGCTTGTGCTCAACAACCTCAACTCCATCAGTCATCATCTTCTTGATCAGCTTGCTCATGTGGAGCTTCTCTATACCCAGTGGCATCGGCTCCACAATCGTCCCGCAAAAATCTGTGAACTGCTCAGAAAAGAGGTGATGTGCAATGCGGGAAATGATATGACCTAAGTACAGATGCCTAGGTTTCCTATCGCTAATCGAACGTGCAAAGTAGTCTATCACCATAGCAAATGTGCTAAAACGTATATCATTATGCATGCAGTCTATGGTGTAGAGCTGAGATCGGAAGACTTTAAACTCTTCCCATTGACCACTAAAGGTCAGAGTCATAACGCGGTGGAGGATGCCGAAATGTGGTTCTCTAATCAGTGCGTTAGGCACCTTCCCCGACTCATACCTCTCAAAGCCATTAATCTCTTGCCAAGCTCTATGGGCCTGACTAGGAGGTGAGAAATCTAGAGTCCCTGCTCCCGACTTAAGGTGGAAGAGTCTGTTGAACTGGTCTTCATTCATACTAAATTCGCTTTCAAACATACATGCAGTGAATGAAGTCCTATTCGTCACAACTTGCAACGTGTAGTAGAACTTTAAGACTAGCTCCTGCCTAGCCACAATGCTCCTATTTGCAAAGTAATCCCAACCTAATTTCCTAATCGCTAACCGCAACTCTCTATTAATACCTAAAGTAGTCATATCATTCTAGTTCAATGCAAAATGACTAAGAGTAGTTAGGTGTTTGAGCCTTTGATACCTCTCTCCCTCCCAATCGTTAAAGATTGCAAAGGGAGCATCGTAGTGTTCACAAATATCCTGAAGTGGAGAAGGCGGTGGTGAAGGCGAAGGGTCTCTCACACATTTCCTTCGGTCTCCTCGTCCTCCTTGCTTTGAATCCGCAGCTTCTGCCATCTTGAATGGTGTTTTGGGAGTTGGGTAATCACGTTAAATGGTAAGGAAGGAGTGGGCAATGTTGGATTTTTTATTTTAAGTGGAGAGGAAGAGTGGGTGTTGTGTTTTTATAAAAAATGGCATACGTTCGAAGGTTTTAAATTCGATTCTGCCCAAACTTGGCGTGCGCGAGGTCCATTGGCGTGCGCCAACTACTTAATTTCTGCGATTTTTGGTGTATGCCAGCCTCAATGGCATGCGCCAAGTTTCTTAAACACGAAAGACATGGCATTCGCCATATACTTTGGTGCGTGCCATATCTTGTACACTACTCAAAAACTATACACTTAGACTAAAAATACTCAAACTAATATATCTAATATAAGAAACAAACATGCTAATCTAATTTTTTTTGGCTTTTATGTACGCTGCGTTCCTGGAAAGCTTGAAAACCAAACGCCCCATCTGCATGGGTCAAAGATGCAACTTCGACTTTCGCAAGTCACACAACTCGCGAATGGCATACCATGATGAACCACCTTTCCTTGAGGCCCTAATAGGGTCCTCCATAGTAACACGGTACGTTCATTTTGTGAGTTAGTGCTATTCCTACTATAGCCTCTGTCGTGCACTAATTTTCCGCACCTTGGACAAAATTCAAATCTCTTCATCCTCCTCTTGAAGGCACTATTTGATGTTCCTCTAGACTATCTCAAGAAATTTTCTTCTCGTCTCTTAATTCTCAAGGTCTCAAGTGCTTGACGGAGAATGACGAGACAAACATCTATTGGGATCTTCCTAGTAACTAGAAGAATATACTTAGAGCAAAATATCCTATTCTTTATTCTCTACAGGTAAAAGAGCCTTACTTTGTTTCAAATGTTAAGCACTGGATGGCATATTAATCGATTGCACCTCCGCATCTCGATTAATATCGCCCCCTCCAATATAAATTTTGCATCGTTGGCCGTTGACTCTAAAGACTATCCCGTCGCTATTTTTCAAATCAAGTGCTCCAAAAGGAAACACCTTGACAATTAGGTACAGGCTGCTCCACTTGGATTTGAGCTTCCCCGGGAAGAGTCTTAGTCATAAATTATAGAGCAGAACATGCTACCCTTCCTTAAAATCTTTCTTGATGATAAGGGCATCATGTCTTTTCTTGGTCCTTTCCTTGTAAAGCCTCGAGCTTTTGAATGCCAAGTCATGCATTTCCTCCAACTCCTCGAGTTGGAGAATTCTACGCTCTCCAGCCTTTTTGTAATCATAATTAAGGGTCTTAATTGCCCAAAATGCACGATGCTCAAGCTCTACTGGAAGATGGCATGCTTTGCCATAAACAAGCCTATACAGTGACATTCGTATAAGTGTCCTACATGCCATGCGATAAGCCCATAAGGCATCATTGAGCTTGTTCGACCAATCCTTCCTTGTTGTTATGACCATCTTTTCCAAGATTTTCTTGAGCCCTCGGTTTGATAGCTCAATAAACGGATAAAATCGGTGCTACGAACTAAGGTTGTCAATCTCAATTCTAAGCACACGATACAAATCAATCAAACAATAAATAATCAAGCAATTGAATGAAAAGACAACTCTTGATTACGAAGTATGAAAATACCGCGTTGATTGAAGATCTAAATCGTTGATTACAATCCTTGAAGTAAAGAGAAAGTAATAAAACCTAAAAGCTATGACTCTTGCATGAAAACTGGCCAAGAATGTCTGCAAATTAGGTTTTAAGAACCTTATATAGTCCAACATAAAAAAACCTAAAAGAGAAGTCCTAATTCGACTAAACAGGTCTTTCAAAATTTCCTCGGCCAATCCAGCGGGTCGCTGGCTTTTCCTGCGGGTTGCTGGAATCTGTGCTACCCAAGTCCAGCGGATTGTTGGCTTTTCCAGCAGGTCATTAGAAGTCAGCAGCCATCTTCAACTCGTCTTTGACACTTTATCTGTTCCGCTAATTGCAAAATTCAAAACACAAAAGTTGTAGATCAAGATGTTGTGGATCTTCTTGTCTTGGAATCACTCAATTCGGAGTTCGTATGAGAAAGTTATGCATTTTCTAACAAATGTCGACGGATTGAGCCAGACCATTCTTCGTTAACTCTTCTCGCGTTCTCACCAATTCTTGTCCCTCTCGCCATTCTCCTCGCACCTCGTCATCTTCATCTCCACTATCCAAGCACCTATAAAACAACCAAATTCCGATAGATCTCTCGCTCCTCAACATAAACACAAAATGCATGAAAACATACTCGACATACGAAAAAATAAAATCAAAACATGAACAAACTACGCACAAAACATAGATAGATGTGTGTCCGTTTACATGCACATCACAACTCCACACTTAAGTTCTTGCTTGTCCACAAGCAGGTTGCATCAGAACTACCGTCTGCACGGCTCCTCCTTACTTGGAACAAATCATGACATCCATCATCCAATCGCTAGTCATTCATCTCACTCAAGTGCTAAGAACAATAATCATGTAAACCCAACACCCTCAATTATTTAGCCTGACTTTCGCACTAAGCAGACCATACACGATAACTAACCACTCAGTGGGTAAGATTATTTTATGCTCACTTCTATTGAGTAGTCAACTACCTATCACTCGCAAACATGCTCAGGGTCTAAAAATATTATATTTCGCACTTGACACTCTCTCAAGCAATGCATGACTCATAATCAAGAGGGACTTTCATAGGGTTATAACGAGGGACTTTCATAGGATTATAACGTGGTTTAATGTAGGGGAGGATAAATCATTGAGTAATGGCTAGGCCACCCAATCCGAGGATTACATCAAAAATTTATCTCTCGGCTATACTAAGCAACTCACCCTACAACAACTAAGCACTCAACCCAATGTTCCCACATCCTAGAGGCATTCATTCGGGACAAATCACTGACTTTTCATTTGTGTGCTTTCTTTTCTTCTCTTTTCACCACATTCCTTCCATCTTTCCACTTTCTTTGGATTTTTTACTTTTGCTTTTCCGCACTTTCCACACTTTTCATTTTCTTATTCTTCCTTCCCTTGTGGTTTTTCTTTTCTTTTCACGCATTCTCGCACATTCATTAGTAATTTGTCCCAGTTTTTGACTGTTAGCCTCAATTCTACACTTTTCAAAACCCAAATGAACTTCAATACCACCCCGCTAAGCTACCAAGTGTACATTTACAAAAATATCCCACAAATCGATGTCCTATTCTCTTGGATTGTAGGTGGGGGTCAAATATTGGCTCGTAAGGTTGTATGCACATAATAATTGAACAAATAAGCTCAGGCTCAATGGGGTTAAGCAACGGAAAAGATTGGGTTCTTGGCTCTAAGGCCCTAGGCTCAAAATCAAAAGGGCCCTCGATATCTAACTCACCCCACACTACAAAATCATGCCAAGTGCTAATATACTACTCTCATTGCCCGAAACATGCAAGCACCTCATGAACAAAATAGAGACGAGAGTCTCATCCTTTGACACAAATCCTCACAAGGTCACTCATCAAGCTCTCAAGCATGGTCTACCTAGTGCAACTATCAACCTAAATAACCAAGGGTGTTAAGCCTACACAATCTTGCTCCGGATACTCAAGTTCAATTCCTGACTAAGCAATAAGACTTAGTAGCCATTCTAGGTTCACAAGTTCGGAGGTAAGTTCATCGATTGCAGATGACTCGATCACTTCAATCAAAAACACATGCCACATACATAACATACTCGATCACATGCGTATGTTAACAAAAGAAAATAAAGGAAAACATTCTTAAAACATCACAACGCACACAGTGTGCAACTCCACACTTAGAGAACACATTGTCCTCAATGTGATGAAACACACTATGCAAACAACTACAAGAAAACATTATTCATGTCACGAAGCACACACTGTACAACTCCATACTCAGAGAACACATTGTCCTCAATGTGAAGTGGCAGATGATGCAAATGACAAAAACTAAACAAAAACACACATGCATAACAAAAGGAGAGAAAAGGAGCGGAAACACCTATTCAGGGTTGAGGAGGCAGCTGTGGGGGAAGGAGGGAGAGGAGGCAAGAAAACTCGACTGAATTCGTAGTGTAGTTTGTCTTGACCTATTGTCCTACAAAAATAAACTAAAATGACATTTTTTTTCGAGTGTGACACTATATACATTCCCTTAGAAACCCACAAACTCAGGGAAACTCGGACAAGTGACGCTAAATTAAAAAGTGTAAGGAAAAGAGAGGATAATTGTAGTTCTAATTTAACGTCATTAGCTTGACGAGATCTCAACCAATTACCAAGGTCCTGGGTCATTAAGTTTTGCCCATGATCCTTGTAGGTCAATATGGGGGTCCCGATTTACCATTATACGCTCACCATTAACTTCGACTACAACCCTCAAGTGACTTGGTGGTGGTTTACACTCTATGTCTGGTGGCAGGATGTTGCATGGTTTTAACTTGGGCCATGGTGGATCATTTGGTTTTGATAGTTTAGTTGCTCGCACCCATGATACTTGTTCCTGAATTTCTTGCTCATTCACCCCTTCTTGAATTTCTTGTATCACTTCATGCTCATCTCCAGGAACAGTCTCGTCAATGTGCTCGATTACTAACTCCTCAATGACATTAGTTCGATAACAGTCATCTTCTGTGGTGGTGTACTTAGCTGCTTCAAATACATTGAAAATAACCTCATTATGACAGACTTTGAACTGCAGCTCCTTTTTGTTCACATCAATGTTTGTCTTTCTCGCTAATATTGGAGTCACCTTGAGCTTTTCGTCCTCCTCATTCACCTGCTGTGCTAGAGGTTTCACCACTAGATTTGCCCTATTCTTTCCCAAATCTAGCTCACTCCGAGTCATGATGGCCTTACAGTGCTCCTGTCTGGTGGGAGTGGCTTTAGTGCTGCTCGGAAGTATGCCTAGCTATCTTTTATTCAGTTGTGCTGCTAACTGGCCAATTTGTACCTCCAAGTTTCTAAGTGTGGCTTCATGGCTCAGCACTTACTTTTGCAACTCATCTTCACCTTGACGATCTTGATGGGATAGCACTTGATGTTGCCACTTTTGTTGATATTGCTGAAAATGCTGTTGTGGCTGAAAACCTTGAGCGTTACTACCTCCCAGTATTGGTCCATATTGTTGAGGTACCTGCTGACCTGCATCTTTTCTTCATGAAAATTTTTGATGGTTTCTCCAACCAGG
Source organism: Hypericum perforatum (assembly GCA_012979155.1). Classification (NCBI taxonomy): domain Eukaryota; kingdom Viridiplantae; phylum Streptophyta; class Magnoliopsida; order Malpighiales; family Hypericaceae; genus Hypericum; species Hypericum perforatum. The sequence continues at coordinate 19,025 of SOPF01016460.1, forward strand.
GTTATACATAGCATAATATGGATCATTATTAGCATTACCTAAATAATTATCAGATTCAACAATGAGAGAACAAGTATTAGTACCATGTGGGCCAGTGTAGATGTCACAAATCTAAGAGGGTGGTATAGGATATGGGGCAAATGCAGACTGGATTACCTGTGTAAGAACTGCCACTTGTGCTTGAAGGGCTATAATCTCATCACTATCTTGTACACTGGCAACCTTCTTCCTTTCTGATCTTTCTCCCCACTCGTAATTTTTTATGGCTATGGCTTCAACAGCTTGATATGCAATGCTGGACCTAAGGTCGATCTGTCTAGGGTAGGTATGTCTCCTCAAATTGTTTATCTCTTATAATTTTCACTGTACTGCATAACTCAACAAAGGAGATCAAGTGTAGTGATGAACAGAAAATGAAAAATAGTGCTTAGTCTCAAAATCAAGAATACTGTATCCAATATTAAGACAGATTGATTCAAATCTGTCCCCGGCAATGATGCCAAAAACTTGATGCGATAAATATCGGGTTAAAAATACATGCAAGAGAACACAATCGCTCAAGTAATAGAATGATAAGTAAAATCATCTCCACAGGGACAGATGGATCAATTCTCTAAGTACTAGATTATGAATTCTCAATCTTAATCTATGCAGTCAAAATTGAGTGTTAGTTCTAAACTATGAATTCTACTATTGTTATCCGAATCTAGGGTTGTCAATCCTAAACCCTAATAACAATATCTAAGTAACGAAACGAAACAAAATAAACGGATACAATCTGTGCTACAAACTAAGGTTGTCAATCTCAATTCTAAGCACACCATACAAATCAATCAAACAATAAATAATCAAGCAATTGAATGAAAAGACAACTCTTGATTACGAAGTATGAAAATACCGTGTTGATTGAAGATCTAAATCGTTGATTACAATCCTTGAAGTAAAGAGAAAGTAATAAAACCTAAAAGCTATGACTCTTACGTGAAAACTGGCCAAGAATGTCTGCAAATTAGGTTTTAAGAACCTTATATAGTCCAACATAAAATAAAACCTAAAAGAGAAGTCCTAATTCAACTAAACAGGTCTTCCAAAATTTCCTCGGCCAATCCAGCAGGTCGCTGGCTTTTCCAGCGGGTTGTTAGAATCTGTGCTGCCTAAGTCCAGCAGATCGCTAGCTTTTCCAGCGAGTCGCTGGAAGTCAGCAACCATCTTCAACTCGCCTTTGACACTTTATCTGTTCCACAAATTGCAAAACTCAAACACGAAAGTTGTAGATCAAGATGTCGCGGATCTTCTTGTCTTGGAATCACTCAATTCGAAGTCGTATGAGAAAGTTATGTATTTTCTAACAAACGTCGATGGATTAAGCCAAACCATTCTTTGTTAACTCTTCTCGCGTTCTCACCAATTCTCATCCCTTTCGCCATTCTCCTCGCACCTCGTCATCTTCATCTCTACTATCCAAGCACCAACAAAACAACCAAATTCTAACAGATCTCCCGCTCCTCGATATAAACACAAAATGCATGAAAACATACTTAACATATGACAAAATAGAATCAAAACACGAACAAACTACGCATAAAACATAGATAGATATGTGTCCGTTTACACGCACATCACCAGTATTCTACTCGCATAGTAGATGACATGGAGTTTTCCCTCTTTCTTTTGTCCAAGCACACAACCCAAAGCGAGATCGCTTATGTCACACATCAATTTAAATGGAAGTTTCCAGTCTGGTGATGAAATCACTGGAGCTGTGATAAGAGCTTTCTTGAGAGTATCAAATGCCTTAAGGCAGTGCTCATCGAAGTTAAAGGATACATCCTTCATAAGAAAATTCGTTAGAGGCTTAGCGATAAGAGAGAAGTTCTTGATAAATCTTTAGTAAAATCTGGCATGACCGAGAAATGCTCTAACTCCTTTAACTGTGGTTGGTGCATCCATTTTTTCTATCTCCTCTATTTTAGCTCTATCTACTTCCATCCACTTTTCCCAATTTAGCACAAGGTTCTTTTCCTCACATCTCTTCAGTACTTTATCCAGGTTGTCAAGAAAATGATCAAATGTGTCTCCAAAAATAGAGAAGTCATCCATGAAGATTTCCATAATCTTCTCGTTCATCTCCCAAAAGATAGACTCCATGCAACGTTGAAACATTGCTGGGGCACAACATAATCCAAAAGGTATTATGCGATATGCAAAAATACCAAAGGGACAGGTGAAAGACGTCTTCTCTTGATCTCTGTGGTATATTGCAATTTGGTTGTACCCTGAGTACCCATTCAAAAAGCAATAATAAGAATACCCCGCTATCTTTTCTAACATTTGATCTATAAATAGAAGTGGAAAGTGATCTTTACGTGTGGCGTCATTTAATTTTCAATAATCAACGCATACTCTCCAGCCGGTTACAGTTCTTATCAAAATGAGTTCCCCTTCTTCGTTTATCACAACTGTCATTCCCCCTATCTTGAGAACGCAATGTATAGGGCTAACCCACTCATTATCCGAAATTGGATAAATGATTCTAGCTTCAAGGAGTTTAATCACTTCCATCTTAACAACCTCCTTCATGTTAGGATTTAGTCTCCTTTGTCAGTCTACTCTAGGCCTCGCTCCATCCTCCATGTGAATGTGGTGCATCACAATTTCTGGGCTAATCCCCTTGATATTGGATATCTGCCACGCAATGGCTTTAATCCATTTGTTAACAATTGTGAGCACTTT
>SOPF01016461.1:8787-47835 GCA_012979155.1 Hypericum perforatum
GAGAGAGAGAGAGAGAGAGAGAGAGAGAGAGAGAGAGAGAGAGAGAGCGAGAGCTAGAATTGGAGTGAAGAGAAGAAAAAGTCTACTGCCAAAAACAATAAAATCAGCGAGGGAAGGATAAAATAGTGGAATCATGTCTTCTTCGTCAACTTCAACCGGCTTACAAGTGCCGAGACTTACAAAGGACAATTATGAGTTATGGAGTATTCAAATGAAGGCCCTCTTGGGTTCTTATGATGTATGGGAATATGTTGAGAATGGGCTCGACGAGCCTACACCGGAGGAAGAAACTAATTTGTCCAAGTGGGATAAAGATCAATTGAAGGAGAATCGCAAATCCGAAAAGAAGGCCCTTTTTACCATCTACCAAGGGATTGATGAGGCGACCTTTGAATTGATTTCGCATGCTGAAACATCAAAGGAGGCATGGGATCTCCTCAAAAAGGCCTTTAGTGGAGTAGACAAAGTGAAAAAAGTGCGACTACAAACGTTACGAGCACAATTTGAGAAGTTGGAGAAGGCAAGTTTGGAATCAATTTCCGATTACTTTGCTAAAGTAATTTCAGTTTCGCATCGAATGAAAAGAAATGGAGAAGAGCTCAGTGATGTTCGTGTGATAGAAAAAATATTGAGGTCTCTCGATCCCAAGTTTGATCATGTTGTTGTGGCCATTGAAGAATCAAAAGATTTGGAGGAGATGACTGTGGAAGAATTGATGGGGTCTCTCCAAACATATGAGGCAAGATTGATGCATAAAAATGATGAGAAAAATGTGGAGCAAGTACTACAAAGTAAGGTGGCATTGAAGATGGAGACTACGAAATGCGGTTTTCGAGGAAGAGGAAGAGGTTATCGAGGTGGAAGCCGTGGAGGCCATTTTGGTCGTGGAAGCTGAGACCGTGGAGGCCGATCTGGTCGTGGAAGCGGAAATCATGAGGATCAATCTAAAAATCAGATTGAAAATGATGGTAGACAAAGAGGTCGCAGTCGTAATTGGTATCAAGGCCGTGGACGTGGACGAGGATTTGGTCATGGTATGAACTCGGGTTGCACAACACTGATAAATCTAATATCCAATGTTTTAATTGCAATAAATATGGACATTATTCTTATGAGTGTTATCGTAAGAAGAAGGAAATGAAGAATCTGTTTTATTGTTGGCTGCTAATGGTTTTGATTCCTCGGACTCAACAACTTGGTATCTTGATTCTAGAGCATCAAGCCATATGTGTGGTAGAAAAGAATTCTTTGCCGATCTTGATGAAAGCAACTATGGAAATATTGTTTTTGGTGACCGCTCCCTAAGAAAAATTGTCGGGTAAGGTAAAATTGGCCTCCAACTCAAGAATGGTGATTACCAATATATTTCCGATGTTTATTATGTTCCTGAAATGAAGAATAATATTCTGAGTTTGGGATAATTATTGGAGAAAAATTATCATATTGAGTTGAAGGAAAAAAAGCTATTTGTTCATGATAAGGGGAACAAATTAATTATATGTGTACCGATGACGAAGAATAGAATGTTCCCACTTCATTTGTCTATTGCACAAGTGAGCTGTTTGAAAGCCTCTACGGATGATTTGGCTGCTCTTTGGCATTCTCGGTATGGGCATCTTAATTTTCAAGCCCTATTATTGATGGAGAGGAAGCATATTGTTTCTGGTTTGCCTAAGTTTAGCAAGTCCAATAAATTATGCGAAGTTTGTGTCTTGGGAAAGTAGCAAAAGACAACCTTTTACAGGAAGAAAATCATGGAGAGCCGATGAATGGCTTGAGTTGGTCTATTCGAATGTGTGCGGGCCTATCCAACCAATCTCAATTGGTGGAAATAGGTACTTTCTTACTTTCACTGATGATTATAGTGGAAAGACTTGGATTTATTTGCTTCGGAACAAGAGTGAAGTGTTCGAAAAGTTTAAAAAATTTAAAAGCATGGTGGAGAAACAAAATGGTTGCTGCTTGAAAATTATTAGAACTGATCATGGTGGAGAATACACCTCCAATGGGTTTGAAGCTTTTTGCAGGGCCAATGGGGTTGTTCATCAACTTACTATGCCGTATACACCTCAGTAAAATGGTGTCTCGGAGAGAAAGAACCGTACCATTCTTAATTTGGTTCGGTGTATGATCAAGGAAAAGAATGTTCCAAAGGAATTTTGGGGAGATGCTGTGGCTACTGCAGTTTATTTATTAAACCGATTTCCTACCAAGCAGCTTGATGATATTACCCCGGAAGAAGCTTGGAGCAAACGGAAACCAAGAGTTGATCATTTGAGAATTTTTGGCTCAGTTGCATATGCCAAAATTCAAGAAAGAAAAAGGACAAAGCTTGACGATAAAGGTCAAAAATGTGTGTTGCTTGGATATGGTGAGAATTCCAGTGGTTATAAGCTATTTAATCCTGTTACAAGGAAAGTGGTGATGTCTAGAGATGTTGAATTTGATGAAAAAGAAATCTGGAATCGGAATTCTAGCACTCGAGAAGAAAATCTTGTCATTAATGATGAGATTATTTCGGAAGCCCATGTTGAAGAAGATCATCAAGAAGATGAAGTTTCACCTATTGCCTCCGGAAACTCAATGGCAGCAAGTGGTTCCTCTTCAAGTTCAGTCACTCGAACAGCCACTCGAACACGACGTATTGATGATCTTTATTCGGCCACTCAAAGACTTGATATGGATGAGTTCACTTTATTTTGCCTCTTTACAGGATTTGATCCATTGTACTTTAGAGATGCTAATGAAGAAGAAGTGTGGCAAAATGCAATGAAAGAAGAAATTCAAGCCATAAAAAAGAATCATACATGGCAGCTTGTTTCGCTACCCGAAGGACATTGTGCTATAGGTGTCAAATGGATTTATAAGACAAAGAAGAATGCAAAAGGGGAAGTCGAGAAGTATAAAGCCCGACTCATTACAAAGGGCTTCAACCAGCAACATGGTGTTGATTTTGATGAGGTATTCACACCAGTTGCTCGCCTTGAGACTGTGCGATTACTAATTGCCTTGGCTGCCCAAAAGAAATAGAAGCTATTTCATATGGATGTTAAGTCTGCCTTTCTTAATGGCTATCTAGAGGAGGAGATTTATGTTGAGCAACCCGAGGGATTTGTTATTCTTGGACAGGAGGAGAAGGTTTATAAGTTGAGTAAAGCACTTTATGGCCTTAAACAAGCGCCAAGAGCATGGAACTCGCGTATTGATGCTTATTTTCTCAAGCATGGTTTTACAAAGTGTCCCTATGAGCATGCTCTTTACATGAAGGTTGATTCTAGTGGTGGAGTTCTATTTGTGTGTCTTTATATTGATGATCTGATGTTCACAGGAAATAATGATGCTATGTTGAAGGAATTCAAGGATTCAATGGTCCAAGAATTTGAAATGACCGATCTAGGTCTCATGAGATATTTTCTGGGCATTGAAGTTGATCAAAGAGAAGATGGTGTCTTTGTTTCTCAAACAAAGTATGCTCGGGATATTCTTGCAAAGTTTTCAATGGCCGATTGCAATATTGAAGCTACACCAGTTGACCAGAGTGTCAAGTTAACCAAGGAAGGAGATGATGATCTTGTTGATTCAACTTTTTATAAAAGTATTGTTTGTAGTCTATGGTACTTGACTTGCACAAGACCGGATATCATGTATGGAGTTGGTTTGGTTAGCCGATTTTCGGAGGAACCTAAAGAATCACACTTGCAAGCTGCTAAACGAATCTTGCATTACTTGAAAGGTACAACTGATTATGCCCTATTTTATTCCTCCTCGTCGAATTATGAAGTTGTTGGCTATAATGACAGTGATTGGGGCGGTAGCTATGATAGAAAAAGTACTACTAGTTTTGTGTTCTATCTTGGAGGAAGTGTTTTTACATGGTCCTCAAAGAAACAATCTGTCGTGGCTTTATCAACTTGCGAGGCAGAGTATATTGCAGCGGCTTCATGCATTTGTTATGCGATTTGGCTTAAAAGATTACTTGAAGTGCTTCACATTGATCAAAAGGAGCCTATGAAGATTTATATGGACAATAAGTCAGCTATTGCACTTGCGAAAAATCCAGTTCATCATGAAAGATCAAAGCACATAGATGTCCATTTTCACTTCATTCGAGAACATGTGAAGAACAAGGATGTACAACTCATTCATGTCGCATCAAGAGAACAAGTAGCTGATATTTTCACTAAACCCCTCAAGAATGATTTGTTTGTTGAACTTCGAAGAAAGCTCGGTGTTCGTGCCTTGGAAGATGCAAGTTTAAGGGGGAGTATGTTAGATAATTAAACTTGTTCATGAATGTTCTAAGTACATGAATGTATCTAGGAGTCCAAGTGACTACATTTTATTATGCCTAGAGAATTTAAAAGATTGATACATTGGATGTGTAACTTGGAGTCTCTTAGTTTGCTCCCCTCCAAGAATAAATATGTAATCACTTGAATGAAATGAATAAGAGATACTGAGAAGTTCATTGAATAATTACTTCTCTGTGACTTTTCCCACATTAGGATCCCGATGCCAAGCGAAGGTGTTCCTAGGCAATACGAGATTTTTGAGTTGAGTCAAAATGCTTGGAAGATTGTCACTCCTAACAAATCTCCTCCTGATTTGTTTGGCTTACCGCCGGTTTATTTGAAAGGATCGACCCACTTGATTAGCAAACTATGCACCAGTATTGTTGCCTTATATTTTGTAGAAGAGGAATTTCTAGAAATGAATAGCCAGGTCCATTGAACAATCTTGATAAGGATTGTGGTGAAAGATGAGCAATACTTATCAGCAATATTTTACTCTCATTATACGATTGAGGACCACGCGGCAATATATGTCTGGGTGATGAAAGAGTATGGCGTGAAGGAATCATGGTACAAATATGGTTGAATGTTCTTGGTGTTTCTCTGGGTAATGCAAGTTTCGTAGGTGCTACTTTCATTAAAGGATGCTAGGAATTCGACGCAGATTGACTCATATTTATTTTAAAAAAATGTGAAGCAAATTGGAAATTGCTGTTTTTTACTATACATACTTCTTGTGCACTATTGTTTTAGTAATACTTGTTGCGAGATGCGCAAGTTGTTATTAACGTACGTGCAAGGTGACTTGAGTAAACTGCTTTCTCAAGGTCAGTCCGAGGTCTGTAGGGTTTTTAATTGATGAATGATTTTAATGAATACAACTATTTTTATATTGTTATTAACCAGGCTGCCATTTCTGGAAATTTAAGTAGCGTATATTTTATATTGAATACTCAAAAAATGAGCCAACCCCGTAATTAATAAATACACTAACTGCAAATAGATTCCGTAAAAGATACCCTTACTCTGCTAATCTATTCGGTAAAAGATACCCTTTGAGAAAGGTGGAATACAATTTTTATTGGTAAAAAACAAACTAGAAGCGGGCGCTAGAAGTAACAAAGAAGGTTTAGACAGAGGAGGCTTGTCTGGCTGAGAACTGAGGAGTATTTATTTGTCTGAGAATGTTAACGTCTCGAAGTTGTCTTTTTAAGTCAGGAAGTTTAGACGAGATTTAAACTCTGAAATTTGGAGAATTCATGTTTAAGTGATATTCTGGCTATTCCCAATTGGTGTTATGCCATTTTAAGATCTATAACAAATTTGTTCATCTACTGTCTAAGCAATCTCACCGTTCACACGATCATTTCTCTCATGTGATCATCTCTCTCTATAGAAATTAGTTTGGGAATGGTTTCGAATAGCTTCATGATGCATTCCTTATTTGGATTTGAATTATTCTGTAAAGTTTATAGTCTTTTGTGATCATGATTCATGCATAACTGGAACTTGTACTATTGGATGTCCAGATTTGACGTTGTCTTAAGAAAAACATATTACTGAACATAGAAACAAGGTGACCTGCCCTGTGGAATATGTCCTTACTCCGGCTAATTTCTAGCCGGCTAATACTTAAAATTGTAGAAACTTCTCATATTACTCCCCACTAAATGTGCCGCCAGTGTAAGCCTCATTTCCAAGCTGAGATTAGTGATCATTCCCCCGTCAAGCTTTCATGGACCATCGGTTAATATATAATTGCGCAGCACCGTCATTGGTGCTGGATCCTTTTTCGAGGACCATCCTGACGGTGAACCATTCAAACAATTATATAATAATTAACTAATTTAGCGCGTGTCAAAATATTATATTATAACTAACCAACTTGACGCGTATTTCATGATATGGTGAGCTATTTTATCATAACTTTGCAAATTATTTAATATTGGGCAAACCATTACATCTTAACTATCCTATCCATTAAATCATAATTGATCAATCGAGTGCGTGTTCCAAGATAGGAGCGAGCAAATAGGCCAACCCGTTAAAAAGTGGACCGGACCTGGACTGTAAAAGCAAGGGAAATATAAACCGGACCGTTTTTTTTTTCAAATTGGAAACACCTATTAGCAACCAAAAAAATTAATTCTAAATGATATTAAATTAGATTCCAACATAATTAATGCATTAAAACATGACACCAACAAAAATATCACTACTAGGAATCAAAAATATAAGGGAAAAGAATCTTTTAGTACTTTGTGGTAAAGAACCTTTAGTTCGAGTCATAGAGCACGAAATTCCCATCACTTTGGTCCACGGGCAGCTGCCCGGATTTGGCCGACCAAAACGACATCGTTTAACTCTGACGTGGCAAATTTTCGTGGCAAAGTTTTAACATTACGTGGACAGAAAATTACAAATTAGTCACTAATTTATTTATAATTGTTTAAAAATCCCGAGGATATAATAATACAACCAAACCCAATTTTATATTTCCCTCTTTGAACTCAATTCCAAACCCTAAAACGTGCTCTCACTCCCCAGCTTCTTCATCTTGAAACCATGTACGCCGAGGATGCCAAATCTAGCTGAGGAGAGACCCAGAACTTTCTCCCAGAGCTAGGTCATGGATTAGCAGTTGTTCCAGGTGAGTACATATCGGATCTTCAAAGAGTTGTGAGAGGATGAACAGCTATTCCAGTCCAGTGGTCGATCAAAGGTAAGGGTTTGTTGTTGTGGAAGTCGTTCAGCTTTACGAATGGCACGGACAAGTCGCAATATTGGACGACATTTCTACGGGTGTGGTCGGTACAGTGACTATGGTAAAAAGCAATGCAATTTCTTTGTTTGGTATGATCCACCGACTTGTAAACGAGGAATAGAATTGATGCCATTAATGGTGGAGTCCATCGAGGAGAAAAAAGAACACATTCGGCAGCTATCTTCTCAAGTTGTAGATTTAGAAGCTCGCTTAAAGAAGATGGAGGAGAAAGATGCTCTTATAAAGATTGAAATGCTGAAGGCCACTAAAATGTGCAAGATGTATTATATTATCATGATTACGATTGTAGTTTGCATGTATGTATTTTGGATTGCTTAGTTTGAAGTTGGTAGAACATTGTAATGGAAGAGGTAGAAAAATGTATGTGTTTGTAATGTGAACTTGCAACAGAAAGTTTGAATCAAAATTAAGAAGATGTTCTGTTTTGAATTGCTAAAAAGGTTCTTGTCCCGATAGCATACCAATTAGCAAGTTTGATAGCATACCTATTAGCAATTTGACATGAACAATATAGTTTCATACCAAAACAACTAGACCAAATCCACATACAACAAGAACAAGTTTGACAGTAAATTTCCGATAGCATTTCCGAAGGCAAAAGTGTGAATCAAGTTTGAACATACAAAGTTTGAACGGACAAAGGTTGAAAGCTACCACTGAAGTTTCATAACCTACAACAAACTGAAGTTCCGTAGCCTACATGGCTGTACAAAATGCTTGGACCTCGAATGTAGTTCATAACCTAATATAGCTGAAGTTCCATAGCCTACATAGCTATACAAAATGCTTAGACTTTGGATAAAGTTCAACTGGTCTCGGATGCTTGGATGGTTAGCTGAGAAGCTTGCACGTTGGACTGAGATGCTTGCACGTTGGACTGTGAAGCTTGTTCAGTGGTCTGAGAAGATTGTGCACTCTTTACTCGTTTAATGCGTTGTCCCTGAAGTCTTCAAGAAATCTGGTACAAATATACCTACAAAGTCAGGGACACAAGTTAGTTGAAGCATTAACACACAAGTTACTTGAAGTATTACAACACAAGATGATTTCGTAAGAGTTTATCTGGAGTCCACAAGATGATTCTTTGGTTGGACTGGACATAGGTGATTAGAACACAATGACTTAATCTGGAAAGTACCATTGTCACTGATCTTCGATGCATAAACACAAAATCCACAATGAAGCTTACATATGACAGTCACACGTTGCTTATTGTTCTTCAAATATTTATAATCTCCTCTAGTTATTAGGCTCAAATCTTTCAACGCTCTTCGCAAAACAGCAACAGACTTGAATTTCATACCCTTTGTCAACTCGGGCTTCCCATTGATGCACAAATCTGGATTAAACCATGGCCACTCTCTAACTTGATCATCATCCGAGAAATGTAATGGCTCACGCAACTCTTCGTCATCCAAGATAATTGGATCTTCTTAATCTCTATCAACTTCATTTCTCACAGTAGGTCGCACCTCATTCCTATCACCAACTCCTGAATCATTGCCAACTCCTGAACCTTGACCAACTCCTGAATCTATGCCAACTCCTGAACCTTCACCAACTAAATTCTCTTTATCAATGCGACTCTCTTCACCCACTTGAACCTCAGCACAAACTACAATCTCCTCTTCACCCACTCGAACCTCAGCACCAACTGTAATCTCCTCTTCACCCACTCGAACCTCAGCACCAACTACAATCTCCTCTTCACCCACTTGAACCTTAGCACCAACTGCAATCTCCTCTTCACCCACTCGAACTTCAGCATCAACTATAATCTCCTCTTCACCCACTCGAACCTCAGCACCAACTGCAATCTCCTCTTCACCCACTCGAACCTCACGAGCAACTCTAATGAGTTCTTCAAGATCAGTCTCTTTATCAAGTTCTGTATCATCCGATGACTCCTCATCTTGGCTAACTAAATACTCGCTATCATCCGATGAATACTCGTCTTGGTTACTAGTAGGTCTATCATCATCACTACTGCTCCAAGTATCATTATGACACATATTATGCTTTTTCAAATCTGCTTTCAATCTCTTCTTCAACTTACCAAGCAATGCAACATTTTCACCTAATTCTAGACCAAACACACGAGTTTTAGGAAATGGACGTTGCTCCTCTATCATTCTCAACACATCTGCATCATTCAAGAGCTCAATTTCTTCACCATCAACTTCCCTTATATACGTCAATCTCACAGTCATCATACCCAAGGATTTGGTATAAAAGTCTCTCATATTCCAGAACCCAAAATAGTCTATTTTATAGGGAACCGGAGTTTTAAATGTACCTCCATCAATGTATCTCCTACCTCCATCATCGTCGACCCACCTTCCACCAAAATGGAATACAATAGCAATAAAGTCATCCATTATCCACCTACAGCAAACACATCACCTGATTTAGGTTTTTCAAATACATGCAATGGCTAAATAAACAGAAAGCAACAAACTAATGGTACCTGAGTTAGGGTTTCCAGCCAGGGGGAGGAGAGGAAGGCAGGGTTTGAGGATGAGAGGAAGGAGGGGTTTGGGGAGGAGAGGAAGGAAGGGCTCGGGGAGGAGAGGAAAGACGGGGTCGGGGAGGAGAGAAAAGATGGGGTCGGGGACAAGAGGAAGCAGGGGCTCGGGACGAGAGGAAGGGGGTAGGAGAAAGAAGAGGGGGAACTAGGAAAGAATAGAAAAATCGGGGGAGATTTAAAAATTTAGGGCTAGTTTATATCCTCGGGATTTTTAAATAATTATAAATAAACTAGTGACTAATTTGTAATTTTCTCTCCACGTAATGTTAAAAATTTGCCACGAAAATTTGCCACGTCGGAGTTAAACGACGTCGTTTTGGTCGGCCAAATCCGGGCAGCTGCCCGTGGACCAAAGTGATGGGAATTTCGTGATCTATGACTCGAACTAAGGGTTCTTTACCACAGAGTACTAAAGTGATTTTTCCTGAAACCACAGGGTACTAAAAGATTCTTTTCCCAAAATATAAACACCTAAATTTTTTTTGTTCGATTCTGGTTCCTGCACAAATTCCCAGACCGGACCAAAAACGTATCTCCTTATATTCTCATACCGGACCGGACCATTTTTGAACTATTTTGGTTTGTTTTTTCTGGTCCAATTTGGTCGGGTTTAATAGTTTCCGGTCCATTTGCTCATCCCTATTCCAAGATGGTACTCGAATAACATCCAATTTTATTTGTTTCTTGTCTCAATGCTTTTGCTTCAAGCTATATCGTAGTTCTGATCCAATTTTTAGTGGGCCTTGGATTTGGCATATAACGTAAGAGGTTGTGTAAGGATTATTTTTGGTTGTTAATAAGAATTTACGTATAAAAAAACACGTAAGAGGTGCTGATTTTTTAAATGTTTTGTGGTATCTCGGGTTATATTTGTAAAAAATAACTACTTAGGATCATATAAAAGAAACGGCTATTAAAGCATTATTCCGGACAACACCTCTATATGGCATGTCCTTGACAAAATATAATTCGGACCATAGTATTCTTCCACAATTTATATATCAATAATACATGCTGCTAGAACAACAACTTTATTCTAATTTGTTATGACACTCCCTTTTCCATGACTTTTAATTTCCGTACTTGGCTTTGTAATCACTCCAGAGCTGATCAACGCTCTTTCCCAACAAGTCCACAAAGTACTGATCGCTATAACCCGTCATCATCTTCTTGTTCAGTTGAGCCACAAACCCATCACTAAGTCCATTGCAGTAGTCCAAGAACCGAGCCGTGACGTCGTAGCCCTGATCCCACTTATCGCCTTGCCCCGGTTGGACCCAATGGCTCGGGGCGTAGTTAGCCTTTAGTCTCACGTAATCAGCTATCCCTTCGATTAGGCCTCCAGGGGTTTGCCCGTTTCCGTTCCACTGCCACACGTGGGTCATCTCGTGGTACAGCACTCCGGTGATCTCCGTCTTCACGTCGCCGGAGTAGTTCCCGATGTAGCTAGCGCTGACGTGGATCTCGTTGTTGCTAGTATAGGCAACACCGTCCATATCGTCCACGAACATGCTCACCTTTGCAACGTTTTTCCTATCAGCCAGGTTCTGTTGCTGGAACACTCCCCATATGAAGTCCGCGGCGGAGGAGAGTGTTTGCCTCGAGTAGTCAGCTCCGATCGCCGAGTCGAACGTCGCACCGCCCTTGGTGTCACCGGCGTTGTTGGTCACCGTGTAGTCCACGGCATTTGTGGGTTCTAGGGTTAGTGTGGAAGTTACGAGCACAAAGAGGAGGAAAATGTTCCTTGACATGGTTGCAAGTCAGTTTATAACTTGTTTGGTTTGGTGCTCTTTGGCTTTTATAAGAGTTGGAAATATTGAATATCTATCCAAGGAAAGTGATCAACAATTTCCATCCAACGACTTCTCTTAATTGGTATTAGTAAAAGTATGGTAGGTTTGTCGGTGACAGAACCTAATATTAAATTTAAGGTTCTGTTATGACAACGACAAACTCACAAAAAAATCAATATAAAGTTAAAAATTTTATATTTAATAATGACAGAAGATTAATACAACATTAATTTTCTTATTTTCATATTTTACTTAAAATTTAAGAAAATAAATATATTTTTAATGTTTATAAAAAAATAAAAAACCTAAGGATGTTAAAAATCTCATCAATTTGTTTGGACAATATTCTTATAGACTTTTCCACAACATTAATGTGTGGTCGCAACTCCCGTTTTGACATTATTCTTCTAGATTTTGATGCATTCCAAGTCAAGGACTATTTTTTCCACAACAATTTTGAATTAGAAAGTCTGACAGTTTTTTAGACGACAGACCCTAAATTTAACTAGCTCCCAACTTAAACATTTTTCTTTGGTTTATTATTGAAATACCAATTTTTACCGCATGATATAATCGGACTATCATAAAATTGTATTTCTGTATTTATTGAAAAAATATTGTGCTAATAGTTTATTAACGACCAGCCTGCACGTTTCGACCTTTTTTTGTCGCCCATTGTACAATTATCACACCCACAAAATAAGGTCATGAAAAACGAATTGTTCGAGAGTGTTGAAAAAGTGAGATGAGTTGGTTTATGATGTTAAAGAATCTAATTATTTTTTATCTTAAGATTATGGATAGAATATGAATATTTTGTATATGATATAAGAGTAAAATTTTGATTCTCACATCATTTTTTTTAGAGTCTTTTTGAACTATTCTTGTCTCCTATTCTATCACCATGTCTCAAGAAGATTCTATTGACAAGATTGCTCAAGTTACATCACCTACTACCAATCTCAATTTCTTGAAGAGAATTATTGAAATTGATGGTAATATTAATTTCAAAATTACCTCCATGCTTTTCACGAGAAGAACTACATGTCTTGGTCTAAGGTTGTTTTCATTGCCCTATGTAGACAGGTCATGTTGACTTCATAAATGGAGACTTGCTTTCTCCTATTGTAAGTGAATCACGCTATCCTGAATGGAGTATGTATGATCATTAGCTAATGGCTTACCTTTTGAACTTAATTAAATAAAAATTGCATGATCTATTCAGTTATGATGTAAGTTCAAAAGATTTATAAGATGTTGTTAGGTCATTTTAATATCAACAAGAGAATATTTATAAAATATTTGTACTAAAAAAGGCATTGCTATCCTAGAAAAGGGAGATAGACCATTTGTTGAGTTTTAGAGCAGGTTAAAATTCATGTGAGAAGAATTCTCTAAGACCTACCACCACTAATCCTCTTGTTGCTGGCAAGAGAGAAGAGGATGATATAATCTTCAAGATGCTGATGGACTATGACTAGATTTTGATGTGCTTCGAGATTAGTTACTAAAAACACCTGAGCTCCCCTCATTCAGCATCATTTGTGTTCGAATTTAGAAGGAGGAGACATAAAGAAGGTGGTCATTTCATGTCAAAAAGGAAAAAAATTCCACTAAAGTCATTATAATCACAATCAAAAGCTTTTAGAAGTGCTTAGCCTTAACAGTTAAGATATTCATAAACTCAAGGCGTAAAAAGATTTTCAATCCAGGAAAAGGTACAATGTTTTGTAAACTAAACTATTTATATGACCATTGTGGCAAGACTAGACATACCATGGATAGATTTTGAATTATTCATCCCCATCTCAAGGTCTAGAGAGAAAAAATAAATTTTGACAAATTCATTGCCTTCCACACCTCCACTACTAGCCCATCTATTGCTAGATCTATCCTAGTTCTACTCACTCCATTGAAGAATTGGCTCAAAGAGTTTTCCTTCATATAAAGGGAAATCTTGAACCTCGTCCTTCCCAGAAGTTAGCACAAGGAGAAGGTAAATAGGGTAAGGAATTAATATGTCATACTATCATTTGTTGCTCCTCCACGAGTTTAGGAAATTGTGATAAAATATAATTAATTGATTTCAAAGCTAATGAACATATGACCAATGATAGAAGTTTGATGCGATAAATATCGGGTCTAAATTACATGCAAGAGAACATGATTGCTCAAGTAATATAGTGATAACTAAGATTATCTCCACAGGGACAAATTAATCAATTCTTTAATTACCAGATGATGAACTCCCAGATCTTAATCTAAGGAGTCAAAAATGAATGATTGAATGATAATTAATATTACAAGTCAATAAACGAACCTAGGGTTGTAAATCCTAAACTCGAATAGCGATGAAGTAAAATAACAAACAATTGGATGCGATCTATGCTAGAATTAAGGTTGTCAATCTTAATTCCAACAAACAACACAAATCAATCAACCAAAGAATAATCAAGCAACTGAATGAAAAGACAAGTCTTGATTATGAAGTATAAAAATACCACGTTGATTAAAGATTTGAACTATTAATCATGATCCTTGAAAGTAAGAGCAATTGTATTGAAAATAAATGTGGAATTGAATGAACCTTGTGCTAAAGCCATCAAGAGTTTCTTAAAAATTAGGTTTTAACACCTTATATAGTTCGTAGGAAAAGTAAACCTAAAACAGAAAAAATCCCAGCTAACTAAACAGGCTAAAAAATTCATCTGCAGCCCGACTAGCAAACGCTGGCTAAACCAGCAAATGCTGGATTACATTCTGTCGCTCTGCCAGCGAACGCTGGCCAAACCTAGTGAACACTGGACCTTCAGCACATCTCCTCTTCTCGCCTTCGATTCTTTGTCCATGCTATCTGCTCTTTCCCCGTACTTCATCATCTTCTTCTCCTTGACACAAGACAAGTATCTTGCTCCTTTACACAAGACATAAACAATATGAAATACGTAATGACACATGGCAAAATATACCTAAAATACAAATAAACACATTACAAAACATATGTTTACATGCACATCACACCCCCACACTTAATTCCTTACTTGTCCCCAAGCAAGGTGCATCAGAACTACCATATTCACGGCTCCTCCTTACTCAAAACAAATCATGACATGCTTCATCCTATCGCTAATCATTCATCTCACTCAAGTGCCAAAAACAATGATCATGTAAACACAACACCCTCAGCTATTTAGCCAGACTTTTGTACTATGCGAACCATACACGGGAGTTGACCACTCAGTGGGTAGGATCAATTTACGCTAACATATATTAGGTAGTCAACTGCCTATCACTCATAAACATGCTCGGGATCTAAAAATGTTATACTTTTCACTCGACACTCTCTCAAGTAATACGGGGCTCGTAGTCAAGAGGGACTTTGTACAAGGTTGTAATGTGGCTTAGGGTAAGGGGAGAATAAATCATTGGGTAATGGCTAGACCACCCAATCTAAAGGTTACATCAAGAATCTAACTATCAGCTATACTAAACTAAACAACTCACCCTATAACAACTAAGCACTCAACCCAGCATTCCCATACTTTAAAGACTATTCACTCAGAACAAGTCACTTTTTTTGGTGTGCCTTTTCCTTTCTTTTGCTTTCTTTCTTTTGCACTTTTCACAAGATAAAAAAGTTTTTTTTCTTTCTTTTTTTGCTTTTTTGCACATAATTTTTCTTTTGTTTTCCTTCACGCACACTTGCATTGGTGATTTATCCTGACTTTTGAATATTAACCTTAATCTACCCTTTTTTTTATTCCAATATACATGTAATGCACCCCAGCTATACTAACGAATGAACCCTTACAAAAATATCCCACAAAATATGTCCTAATCCCTCAGACTAAACAGTTTAAGGTTGGTGAAGGTTGGATATTGGCTTATAGTGGTGTGCAGATAGTAACTCAATAAACAAGCTCAGGCTCAATAGGATTATGCAATGGATGAAATCGGGTTTTTGGCTCTAAGGCTCTAGGCTCAACATCAAAATGGCCCCTGGTATCTAACTCACCCTGCACTATGAAATCATGCCAAGTGCTACTCTTATTACCCAACGCATACAAGCACCTCATAAAAAAATTAGAGACGGTCGTCTTATCCTTCGGTACAAATTTATCACAAGATCACTCATCAAGCTCTCAAGCATGGTTTACCTAGTGCGACTATCTACCTAAATAATAAAGGGTGAAGTCCTTACACAATCCTATTCTAGATAGCTCAAGTTCAATTTCTGACAAAGCAATGAGATTCGGTTGCCATTCTAAGTTCACAAGTTCGGAGGCGAGTTTATCAGTTGCAAAAGACTCAAACTCTTCAACCAAAAACACATGCCATATGCATAACAAACTCGATCACATGCATATGTCAACATAAAAAAACAAAACAAGATATCACATAATGACTAAAACAAAATGAAAGAACATCACACACATGACAAAGTGCACCCCTATACTTAGCGAACACATTGTCCTCAATGTGTAAAGGTGAACACCACACAAGCAAAAAAGACAAAATAAGGAAAGAGGAAAGAAAAAAGAGACAGGATAGAGGAAGCCTGGGGTCACTGGTGTGGTGGAGGAGGGGAGCCGAACTGCTGGTCGAGCTAGACCCAATTAGCTGCATCAGAGGCATCTGCAGGCGGTAAGTCCATCGTGAAGGTCTTCTTGGTCAACATGGTATTGCTCCCAGCGCTCAACCTACTCATTGGCCAAGGTCTCGACTTGGACCATCAAGTCATCGATGTAGTCTGTCAAGGTGTCCACTTGGGTTTCCAAGTAACTAATGTGCTCGGAAAAGTCGTTAAGGTCTTCCTTGTGCTCTGGCATTGGGACATGATCATCCGTGCGAAGTTAGTACTGAACAGCCTTGTGGTCCTCCCACTAGTTGACTGCATAGGAGGTGACACCGTGCTTTTTAATTTTGGAGACCAAATGCCAAGCTACCAATCATTCGTGATCAATCACACCTCCTGAGACTTTTTTAACAGGGGCATCACGACTTGGAAGAAACTCAACCACCAAAGCTAAGATAAGAGTGCCAAGGCCAAGATTCTGGGGTTTCTTTAATTGAAGCGTATATGATATGACATCACAAACTAATGCAAATGTACCAAACAACTTCCTATTCTAAATATAGTATAGTGTGTACAGTTCACTCTTTATGACTCGACCATCTTGATATTGACCGCTAAAGCTATGACTCATGAAACAATGTAAGATGCTAAAATGCAATTCCTTGATAAGGATGGCTAGGGACTGTGCCTTAAAATGAGAGAAACCAGATAGTAAACGCTGGTCTGGGATCTGCGACACCCCCAGTGTACGCTGGGGAAAATTAGCGATCCTTGAAGTAGCAAGAGCCCTCTGGTTCAAGATGGCTGTCACGAGATGCTATTAGAATGACACAATTCATACTACCTACCATCTTGTCAACAAATTACCTAACTCTATGTTGAATCACAAATCACAAGTTGAGCTTTACCTTCAAAAACACTTGATCTATTTTACTTATGAGTTTTTAAATATTGTATGTATGTTCAGATTCTTATAGAGAAACGAGATATGTTGGATAAGAAGTCAATTTGATGTATATTCCTGAGTTATTTGACTATCTAAAAAGGATACAAATATTACTCCTTAGAGCTTAAGTCCAAAATTATATCTTATAATATTGAATTTCTTGAACATATATCTTATTATGTCAAAGATAATTTTGACTGTGCAATTCAAGGGAAGAAGTCACTAATTATCCCCATCTTTCCAAGATATTGTGTACCTGATAAACTTAATCCTAGGTGTTAATGGAGATTTGAATGTTGGAGGCCTAAACTCCCTATAAAAGGAGCCTTCCTCCTCCATTCCAAATCACCCACAAAAAAAGCTCACACTCTTCACTGAGCTCTCTACTTCTCTCCCCCTAGCATAACATTTCTCATTTGCATAAGTATTGGAGTTCTAAGGCTACGAAAAGTTCGAAAGGTTTATTAATTCAGACAAAAGTCTATCAATTATAGACAAATTGAAGAATCCTACAGATTACAAAATTTTACAAAGCATGTGCAAAACCAAGAAATTCACCTAGCAATGGGATTGAAGCAACAAAAATTGTACACACTACAAGATTAGGTATGATGCTGAACCTAATTAGCTCAAAAGAAACTACTGATTTCTCTCAATTTGAGACTTTTGATCAAAATCAAGTTCAAATTGAATACATCAATTCTAATCAGACTCTCAGAAATCACACACCTAAGTATTATGAGCACAAATCATATAGGCAACTCACTCTCAGCTATTTAGCCTCATCTTATCATCACAAATTCTAGACCAAGGAGTCAAGCACTCAGAGGATATGATCAATTTAAGCTTATTCATACATAGTAGGTATCTATCCTAACACTTGCATACGCACCAAAGATCTAAGAATGTTAGAGTTCATACTCAATCATAGTCAAATAAGATCAATCATATCTTAGGGGGACTTTTACTGGGTTGTAACGAGGCTTAAGGTAAAGGTAAGGAAATATGTATATGGGAAGTAGCTAAACCACCTAATCCGAGGAGCTATACAAAAATGTTCTAACTTTCGGCTATTCTATGTATCTCACCCTATTTCTATATCACACATCCCATTGCATCCCAAATCCTAAAGACCAAATTTCCGACTTGCTTATTCTATACCTTGTGCTTTTCTTGACTTTCATGCTCACTTCTTTTTTCTTTTCACTTTCCCATTGATTTTTTTCTTTTCTTGCTTTTCCATCTTTCCACTTTTTCTCTTTTCTTTGCATTTTTCCATTTTCTCCTTTTTCTTTTCATTCTAAGCACAATATGGTTCTTTTCTTTTTCGCAAGTCAAGTTTATATATTTTTTTTTGGCCTTGATCTACCCATGAACCTAATCAATTATCCCTCCCAACTATACTATTATATGTATCCTTACAAAAATTTTCCCGAAAAGATATGATCCTAAAGCTTCCTCGGATGGATAGTCAAAGGTAGGGAATGGTCATATAAGGTTTGTAACATGGCTTACATATAGTATTTCAATGAATTAGGCTTTAAGCTCAATTGGGTTAGCAATGGATTTTGTAAGGATTTTGGCTCTAAGGTTCCTAGGTTCATATCAAAGGAGCCCTCGACACAATCTTTCTTATCAACCAATGCATGAGTAATCTTCTAACACTCTCATTACTTAAAACATGTAAGCCCCTCATGAATAAATAAGGATGGTTATCCTTCCTTCGGCTCAAATTCTCACAAGTTTCTTTTTGTCAACTCCTTAGTCTAGCCTAAGTGACTCAACGACTAGCCTAAACGACCAAGAGTGAGGTTGTTATAAGATCATACACAATTCTCTCAAGTGTGATTCTCAACATGACTTAGGTTTTGCTGAGTAACAAAAAGTTTAAAATTTTGCAGTTTTTCTACATCAGTTGCACAAGACTCTAAACTTCAATCAAAAACACACTTCAACCAAAACCACATGTCACACGCAAAATAGACTCAATCACATGCATATAAAAGACTAAGATAACACATATATCATAAAAGCACAAAATATAAGCATAAAACATCACAAGTCATACATAAGAGAAACAACACAACCCCCCCCCCCCCCACAATTAGTAAACACATTGTCCTTAATGTGTAGAGAGCACATGCAAACAACAAATATGACAAATTAGAAAGAAAAATAAAAACAAAGAGAAGGGAAAGGATAAAGCCTGGTTATTAGCACAGAGGTGGTGGAGAGGGAAGGTGGTCGGAGAGTGTTGAGGGTGACATCCAAAATCCATGAATTGCTTGTCCTTCACTACATAAAAAATAGAAAATCTTTTTTTTCGAGGGTGACACTATAAACATTCCCCTAGAAACCCACAAACTAAGGGAAACTCGGACGAGTGACATGAAATAAGAGAAAAAATAAGAGAGAGTAGTGGTAGTTCTAAGTTAACGTCATTAGCTTGACGAACATAAATAATCATCGAGGTCTTGGGTCATCGAGTTTTGCCCTTAATCCTTGCAAGTCAATATAAGTAGCTTGGTGTACCTGTAGTGCTCATTGTTTACCTTAAATTTTGTCTTCGTGTCATTATTGCACATTCGGACTCTCGGTAGGTTTTTCTTCTGCTTATGAGTAAGAGATGTATATATAGTATTAGAAAATTCATTATCTCTACTCAAATAAGTATACCTCAAGTGACCTGATGGTGTTTTAAGATCCAAATTTGGTGGTTCAGTGTATTGCACCCAGGATGCTTGTTCTTTAATATAAGTTCCCTCCATATCTATTTTAATTTCCTGCCCTACTATTGGTTGACTTTTGACATGATCCTCTTCATGATGCTTGGCCACCAGCTCATCTATGACATCGATTCTATAACAGTCATCTTCTATAGTAGGGCACCCGACTGCCTCAAACACGTTGAAAACAACCTCATCATCACAAGCCTTGAACTGCAACTCTCCCTTCTCAACATCGATACTCATTTTTGTAGTGGCTAAAAATGGACCCCCAAAAAGGATAGGCATGCCTCGATCTTCTTCCATCTCCATAACAATGAAGTCCACTGGAAAGATCAGAGTATCAACTTTTATGAGCACATTCTTGATCATTCCCATTGGCATAGCCATTGATCTATCTGCAAGTTGAAGGATTACTGATATCGGCTGTATGTCTCCCAACCCAAGCTTCCGAAATATGGAGAATAGCATGAGATTGATGCTGGAGCCAAGGTCTAT
The DNA here is from genome assembly GCA_012979155.1 of Hypericum perforatum. Lineage (NCBI taxonomy): Eukaryota > Viridiplantae > Streptophyta > Magnoliopsida > Malpighiales > Hypericaceae > Hypericum > Hypericum perforatum. The sequence goes on from SOPF01016461.1 coordinate 28,931, forward strand.
AAGTGCCTTCTTGAAGGTTTGGTCTCCGACGGTGCATGGGATGGTGAAACTTCCTAGATCCTTCATCTTTTTGGGTAACTCCTGGCTCAAAACAGCACTACACCCTCTTGTTAGCAAAATTACTTCAAAGTCATCAATACTCTTCTCTTTAGAAATGAACTCCTTGATCCTTTTTTGGTAAGTAGGCATATGCTCGAAGGCATCAAGGAGTGGAATATTGATGTGGAGGTTTTTGAACAACTCCAAGAACTTCTGGTAGCTCAGGTGCGATGCTTGCTTGTCTACCCTTTGTGGAAAAGGCGGTGGAGGATATTTCCTCTCTGGTGTAGACTTCATTGGCTCCACTGCAGAATTGTCTTGCTTTGCTTCTACCGGTGTCCCCCGAAGCTCTTCTTCTTTTTTGCTCATCGGCTTTGCTAGCAACGTTCCTATTGGAGTTGAGGCATTCTTTCCCAAGTCTATCCCACTCCTTGCAGTGATGGCCTTGCAATATTCCTGTTTGGTGGATGGGGCTCCGGTGTTGCTTGGAAGAGTGCCCGGTGGTCTTGCATTGAGCTGTGTTGCTAGCTGGCTAATTTGCACCTCTAAATTCTAGATTGTTGCCTCATGACTAAGTACTTGAGATTATTCACATTATTTATTTCTATAGGATATCAGAGTCAATTACTCAAACGAATTCATGAGCCCAAGAAATATATCCATGTCTGAAAGTACGAGAGATAATGTTAAATCCGTATAAACATTAGCCAGATGAGTTTCTTGTTAAGGGACATATTGTACAATGTCCCACAAATGAAATAGGTTGATTTATAATGTGAGAATATCCAACTACTCACTTTATTAAAATTTTGAGTAAGATATAGATATTCATGTATGCATGTACCCAAATGATAAAAGGATGTACCATACGCGTGATAGTTGTATATAAACCACACTTTGGTAAACCTGAACACATTTCTTATTACTTTCCAACAAAATTAATAGTGGTCGTAGCTTCCCTTGACTTTTTTCGTTACATCATTAGACTTCGATGCATTCCAAGTCATCAAGGCGACTATTTTAGTGGCGGTGAACTCTAGCATTTGTATGTGCGTTTCTATGTGCCGGCCTGCAGATGAAGCTTCTTCGGATTTTTTCACGATTCTAATGTAATATTAAACTTGTTTTTTTGTTCTTGTAGCGCATGATTGATAGATATCGATTTTGGCAAAAAGTGATTATCCAAAGCAAGATAGAAACAGAGTATTCAACGATATCACGAGATAATGGCATCCATGCATCCGCTAGGGAGTCGTTGTTGATTAAAAACTCATCTAAACCCTTGAACGAAACAAGCACTTCAAGAAACTAATACAACATTAAATTTTCATATTCTACTCTTGAAGGGAACATTTCTTCCCGAAAAAAGTACACTTTCTTTTTCAGGTGGGCCAGAGGAAATTAAATCTTCTCAACTGTAGAACCGTTCAACGTAAGTTAGACGCCACTAAAACTTTGACCAAGACTCTACCATTTATTGATGGACCCATATACAGTTGTTGTGGAAAAAAGATGTTTAGGATAAATGAATTTTCTGTTGGAAATTTGGAAGATGCGAAGGGGGCGCAAGTTTTTCCAAAACTGGTGAGTACTCTAAAAGTTATAGAAGTGAATCAAAAGCCACAAAAATAATCTAACTATGTGCAGAAACTAGCATTTTGTTTTTTACAGGTAAAATTTTATATTACTAAGATAAATAATATTACATCTAGCATTAGTCAGAGGACACGACCTCGCCTACAAACTAGCATTTTATTTTGTTCTTTTGAAGATGATTAAAACTCTTAACACAAAATCCAGAGAAAATAAAACGCCTGAACTGAAAAATTCAAAGATAAAAATATCAAATAACACCCTCTATTTAACTAAGTTCAATTATTTAAAATTGAGTCACTTATCACTTTATAATTATAAAAATGAAACAGTTAACACCTTCAAATATATTTTTGGTAACTAACAACACATCAACTATCCACGTAAACAAAAATTATCTACCCCATCTTATTAACTTATGAAATTAGAAAAGAATATCCTAGTCATCACTCCCAAACTTCCAGAGACGATAGATGAGGACGAAGAGGGGAAACCTAGATAAAACTAGATCAACTCAGAATTCTCACTCCTAAAGGAAAAGAACAAACACATTTAGAGGAAAAGAACAAACCAAAGCTAATCTCAAAAGAAGATCACCTCAATTAACATATACTTTCCTACAACAAGTTCCTCTGCTTCGCACCATTCAACAAGAACACAATGTTCCATATATATATATATATATATATATATATATATATATATATATGAAGAACACAACACAGCATCAACTTCCTTTTCAAAAAAAAACACAACATCAATTCTACGCTCCTGTCTTAGACTACTTGCATCAGTGAGAATGGGCAGTCGCTCACAAATAAATGACAATCAATAAGTAAAAAATTTAAATGGGAAATGGAAGCTAATCATAATGACATGTGGCAATATATTGTTAGCTGAAATAGATATTAGCATATTATTTGTTTGGCAACCATAATCACTATTGCATTTTGATAAAAGTAAAAAAAAAGCATTTTTTAATTCTCTATAAATAAAATTCAATATTTACATATTTTGATACTTACCTCCTAAATTTTTATTCTTTTACTACATTACATAGTCTCTTAAATTTACGTAATTTATTACTAATTTTTTGTAATTTTGATTATTATTTTAATTATATAATCGAATTGTTAATTAAACGTTGTCTCTACCACCGTTCACATGTTACTTGTCTAGTAGCAAAAGAGATGTCAATTCCATTTTTTCATTTTCACTAGTAATAGAATATTCAATTTTTTTTTAATTGGTTATCATTTCATGCATCTGTTTGTTATTTTGCGTATTATAATTTTGTTTATTTTATTGTAACTTTTTCATGGTTATAATAATGGAGACATAATTTAACTGCAAACACAAATAATTATAAATAATATGTGAATAAAATATAAATTAATTGTTTATTTGGTGAATGGATTAATGAGATCACTAATCAAGATGGAAAAGATTGGGTTAAATTTGTTAGCCCATCCTGGTAGTACATGTCATAAAATTTCTCTTATTAATCACAGTGAAAGTACATGCTGTCCTTGTTGGTTTCAAACATTTTCAATTTAAACATGTAATATCTGTACGAATTTTTTGCCCCAGGTGTGAAATTGATCATTGACAACGGTAGCATATAAATAGTTTCTTGGTAATATTTTCATCTATAATAGTATTATGTGAATAATTCATTTTATAATAAGACACAGGAAGGAGAATATAAACCATGTGAGATCTACTTCATAAAATTTTGAAAATTTGGTACACCAAATCAAAATTATTAACGTACCATCATAAATTTTCGATATCCATATCCTTCTTCCAGCCGGTTGTCTTCCGCTGGACACATCGATGCACAATTAGTCTGGCCCATAATACTATAGAATCATGTTTACAAACAACTCTCTTGTTATTATATTTTGCGTTAATCCAAGATAACATGGATAACCTCTCACGGTGTTTAGCTAATCCAACTTGATGGAATGCAAACCCTAATTCCCGGGCCTTGGATCTGGTCCTGTACGTCTATTGGGCAACAGAACCGTGCTGGGCTTTAGACAGACCCTCAGAATGAAAAAATTAATAAAGGATCTAAGGGCCCGTATCAGTTGGGAGCTTTGGAGTCAGTTTGGTCATTATGACCAAAACTAAAGTAAGGCAAATAGCGCGGTTACAGCAGAGGGAACCATTTAAAAAAAACAAAAGGTAAATTGCCCTTCCGTCCTTTTCTTTTGCTTAAATTACTATTTTTGTCCTTACTGTTTTAAAAATGATGATTTCGTTCTCCAGATTTGATTTAATAGCACTCTAAGGTCCTTGGTGCCAGAATCGGAAAAAAACTCCGGCGACTAGGGGCTTAAGATTACGAAAATACCATTTTCCTTTGAAAAGTAAAAAAATAAATTGAAATAAAATCGTAATTCGTATTGAGCTGAAATTTTGCATGAAGCATCCTAAAAATACACATGATTTACGCAAAACAATTCAGAAATTTTGGAGGTACAGAAGTATTTGTTTTTATTTTTCAACATGCCAAAGTTTTGTAAAATCATATAAAATAGAAAATTTGTCTATTGGGCTGAAACTTGTCCCATGTGTTCTTAAGAATATCTAGTGAATTTAGGAACTAAACATTGTTCTATGTATCTTTAAGCATCTTTACTAAAGACTCCATTTTTAGTAAAAAAATAAATTAAAACTCTATATTTTTGGTATCCCTAGACTTTTTCAAAATTGGCTAGTGAGAATCAAGACTTTTTGATTCCTAAATTCATTAAAGATGCTTAAAGACACATGGGACAAGTTTGAGCCCAATTAGACAAATGTTCTATTTTATATGATTTTACAAAATTTTGGCATGTTGAAAAATAAAAAAAATATTTATGTGCCTCCAAAATTTAAGAAATATTTTATGTAAATCATGTGTACTTTTAAAATGCTTCATGCAAAATTTCAGCTCAATATGAATTATGATTGTATTTCAATTTATTTTTTTACTTTTCAAAGGAAAAGGGTATTTTCGTAATCTTAAGTCCAATTTTGCCGGTGAAGTTTTCCGATTTCGGCACCAGGGACCTTAGAGTGCTATTAAATTAAATCTGGAGGACGAAATCATCATTTTTGAAATAGTAGGGACGAAAATAGTAATTTAAGCAAAGGAGAGGGACGGGAGGGCAATTTACCCAAAAAAACATAATAGAGGAATAGCGAGAGAGAACGTGAGAACATGGATAACCGTGCACAGCGAACCGACGAGAACGACGGAGGAGAATGATGGAAGTGCAGACGGTAATTGTACACATTTCAAAGGTAAGCTTCATAGCCCAACCTAGGTTAACTCGTTAGCCTCATGATCTGAAGATTGCATAATTCGAAAGTGCTCGGATTAAGATTTAGGATTTTGATTGCATTATGTGGATATTGATTAGGGTTTAGGATTTAGCTCCTTGAGTAGAAGACTGGAGGTTGAGGGTAATTGTCGACAACGAACCAAGTGGTCAGGTTACGTACTGTGAGGTTAGGTACAGTTTTGAGGTTTGCGCATTATGATGTCCTTGTTTTGATAGTTTACTGTTGTATTTTTCGATGGTTTGTTGTGTTTGTTTCGATGGTTTGCATTTTTTATTTTGATGGTTTGATGTTCCTATTTCGATGGTTTACTGTTCTTGTTTTGATGGTTTGATGCCTGTAATTGAATATTTTGCTTTTTTGTTTTAATGGTTTGATGTTCTTATTTCGATGGTTTTGCTAATATTATTAAATGGTTTGAAGTTTGTGATCGAATGGTTTGCTTTTTCTATTTTGATGGTTTGATGTCCTTGTTTTCTATGATTTGATATTTTGTTTTCATTGATTTTCTATTTTTTTTATGGTTTGCTTTTCCTGTTTCAATGGTTTCTGTTCTGAAATTCGATAGTTTGTTATGTGTAATTCAATGGTGTACTATGTATAATTCAATGGTTTGATATGTGTAATTATATGATATGATTGAATAGTTTGATGTCCTGTTATTGAATGATTTAAATATAACAACGTGTTCTTTCATGTTTTTATGGTGTAGATGGCGGTGTACACATGTTCAACTTGCCAAATTTACTAAAGGAAGTAAATGATCTCCTATTCAGGTTGAAGTGCATTGAAAGGGCCAGAGAATGTGCTAAGTTGGTAATGAATGCTGGTTTTGGATGCCTTTTATATGTCATGGAGGATGATATACGACTTTCTGAGTTGAAGAAATTTTTGCTGGATTGTCGGAGAGATGATGGACTTATGATGGTGACTCCAGACTTCGTGGAGTAATTATATAGACTCTATACTGGTCAAGATGAGATCAATTTAGAATTGGATACCATCAATAAGGGAAGATGGAGCAAGTGTTGCGAGAAATTCAGGTGATTGCACAACTTTAATCAAGCCATGCTTGCCAAACAAGTGTGGCGACTATTGAGCAACCCTTCCTCGCTGACTTCTCGTGCGCTACAGGCTAAGTACTTTCCCAGAGTATCGGTGCTAGAGGCTTCTATGGGATATCGACTAAGCCATCCCTGGCTCAGATGCCACTTTGTTAGTCTCCAACCTCCTTACTGACATGGGATACGAATGGAATGAACCCATGCTACGTACACTCTTCAACGAAGATGATGTTCATAAGATTTTAACAATCCAAGTCAGCCCTAGGCATCGCTCCAATACCATACGCTGGCGACACTCGACACAAACACAATCTAGAAGGGCTACCATATAGAATTTGAGGCCTGGTGGCATGCAAGCAACATGCCAAACACAATGGATTCCGACAAAGTTCACTGGACACAAATTTGGCACCTCCCGTGCCCACCGAGATTTTGGAATTTCTTATGGAGAGCTATTGATGATAACCTACTGGTCAGGGAGAATCTTTATCATCGAAATCTAATAACACATAGTCTTTGTCCCCTCTGCCAATCATCCTCAGAATCGGTTCACCATCTACTCCTATCATGCCCACGATCCCAGGTTTGGCTCTCTAATGCACAGATCAACCTACAACGTTATAGAAGCTATCCCTTTCATGAAGCTTGCAAAAAGCTTTTCGAAGAGATTAGAGGTGGATTTCTGAATCCGTATTGTGGCAAGTCTGTGGGCTGTATGGAAAATTCGTAACCTCATCGTGTTTGAAGATCATGCAATATAGATTACCAGAAGGAATTGGAAAAAGTCGCTATGTTAGGGACGAACTATTTGCTTGCTAATCAGCGATCAACGATTCAGCGTAACTTTACAGCCCATTATTGGCATCCTCCGAAAACAAACTCGTTCAAAATAAATACAGACGCAGGCTTAACCCCGGAAGGAGGAGGTTAGGTTGATGCGGTTGTGCGAGATTCATCGGGCCAATTCATAGCCAGAGTTATAGATCGGTTTCCTCTTGTCAACCACCCTACTCTATTGGAAGTGTATGGCTGTAAGGTCAGAATGGAACTTGCTACCTCTTTGGGCCTTACTAACGTGATCTTAGAATCTAATTGGCAGGCTGTGGTGCAAGCTTTACAACATCACCGGGAAGACATAAGTGACTTGGCTGTTATCAATGGAGATTGCCTCGCAGCCTCGGAACCTACAGAACAGATCCAATTCCGCTACGTTCATTGATCCGCCAATGAGGTGGCCCACGTTATGGCTAAGATACCTTGTTTGTTCTCGTCTTTTCCGTTAATCCTTTTCTCTGACCCTATCAAGATATCTAATGTAATGGCTTTAGACAGATTGTATTGCGCTACCTGATTATTGAGCTAATGAAGTTATTTTCCCTAAAAAAAATATTCCGTTCGGTGGACTTGAGTCACTAGACGACATTGTTTTAAAAAAGATTGTCGATCAGACTGCCAATCGCTCTGAAGAGCGTTCCGGCTTTGGTTAAAAAATGCCATCTGGACGAACTACCATAATTCCATTCAGACCAGACAATTCGTCCGAAAAATTAGATCGGAGCGGACGGTTCACCCAAAAAATTTCACTAATTTTCTTTTATCTTTGATTTGAGATTACCTGTGTATATGGATATTTTATGTGATATACTTCATAAAAATTGTTAAGTTTATATGTTATTATTAGTTTATTACATAAATTATTTATTTATATACTTATATATATTTCATAAAAGTAAAAAAATAGACAAAAATCTGATCAGACTAGCAGATGAATTGGTCAGATCGACTGACCCAAAGGTCGGACTCAATTCTGAATCGACCTCCAGATCATTTATGAGAACAATGTTTGACAACTTTTCATTGGCCAAACGAACCAGGTCCATCGTGAGTAACAAATTATCACCCCAAACTCTATTCTTTGGGATAACTTGACAACCCAACAAAAATAAATTAATCAATGAGAATTTTTTTTTTAGAAATAGGCAAATAAAATAAAATAAAGGTACATTAAATTAGCACTATTGAAAAATTACCATTTTTGTTTTTGGATTATTCGATATAAATAAAAAAATTAAGCAAGCATAAACTAATCAAGAGTCCCACATACGAAGATGAGTCTGATAGAAAGGGTTATTTTAGAAGATGTCTTTTAATTAGTTCATCTTATGATAAAAAAAAAAGATGTTTATGATGCATCACCGTTAATTATTGATCATGCCGCCAATTAATTAAGATTTTGATTGAGCCGTTTAATCTACATTTGATAACTTACATTGTCTTTGGTCTAAGTATTATATTTAGTGTTGAACTTGGACTCTATATTAGAAGTAGTTTCACAATGATATTTTTCACGGTCGTGAACTTCGCGTCTACACGTAATTGGCGTGCGCCTGGTCCTGAAGGCGTGCGCCATGTCTTTCCAGATTGCACTTCTTGTCTTCGTGACCTCCCTCTCATCCATGCCGCTATGCGTTAGTTCGATCATCCTCTACCTCTCCTCAATTAAACTCCTAAAAACAAGAAAACTCATTGAAAAACAATAAACTCTACTAAAACAGACAATGAATGAGAACGAACACTTTGACAACTAGAAATCAACTAAAAATACTAACAAACTACTCTGAAATAAACACAAATAATGAGTGTTTTATGCACTCAGTAATTTCTGTCAATTGCTTGCGATTCTGCCCCTTTTTGCCTGTTTTTGGTGCTCGTTTTTCTTCGGCCATTTTTTTCTTTTTTCATTGTTTTGCTTTTATTTTTTTTCATTAAATTAAATTCAAATTTCAACTCTATAAATATCACTCTTCATTCTTCAAATTTTACACATTGCAATCTCAATTTTCTCTTTCTCTTATTGAAAATCTTAGCTATATAAATTCTTCCTAAATTTCATAGTTAGATATATTTATCTTATTTATCATATAATATCTCATATTAATATATAATTATGTAGTACCTACATTAAGATTAAGATTAAGACAACCTATATTCAAATTAAATATAATTTGTTTTTTAATATATATAAGTGTATGGTTAAGATTTAGGGTAAGAGTTTAGAATTTTAGGGTAAGGGCAAGGGTAGAGGATTTAGTATTTTTAAGATACATAAATTACATAATTTTTATCAAATTACACAATTTACATTAGATTACATAGTTTATCTCAATGGCGAGGCGCGTGTCAGTGAAAAATGTTGACTACTTATTTTATTTATTTTTTATAAATGTTAAATATTTAAGAATTAATTTGAATTAAATTCAAATTTGTTTCGAGTTTGAAGATTTATAATTTGTATTCAATTTATCTTTGGACAAATTACATATGATTTATGTGTAGATAAATTCGAATTTGATCCAATTCGATTCGAATTAGTTCAAATTCGAACTATGGTCAGGTGAACATAGGCTACCACCTAGATGCCTGGTCCAGGGGTAAATTAATTATTCAATCTTTGGGATATATATATATATATATTCGAATGGTTCTTTCTAATATTTTAGAATGGTTCGCTCTGATATGTTTGAGTAATTCTTTCTGATATGTTCGAATGATTTGCTTTAATATGTTCAAATAGTTTCTTTTGATATGTTCGAGCGGTTCCCTCTGATATGTTTGAATGGTTATCTGATATGTTCGAATGATTTTCTATGATATGTTGGAGTAGTTCATTTTGATATGTTCGAATGCTTTGCTCTAATATGTTCGAATGATTCATTCTGATATGTTTGAATGATTCGTTCTAATATGTTTGAATGGTTTATTCTCATATGTTTGAATAGTTTGCTCTGATATGTTCGAATGGTTCGTTCTGATATTTTCGAATGGTTTGTTCTTATATGTTTGAATGATTTATTCTGATACGTTCGAATGGTTTGCTAAGATATGTTAGAATGGTTCTTTCTAATATATTCAAGTGATTTTTTCTGATATGTTCGAATAATTTTTTCTAATATATAAAATATTTTGCGCAATTATAATAAACAATTTATCTAGTTATATCAAATAGTTTGTATAATTATAATAAATGGTATATCTATTTAAATCAAAATGGTTTTATCAATTATTCAAATATTTAAAATTGGAAATTGAAAATTTTTAATTGAAAAATAAAATTTAAATTATTGTAATAAAAATTTACATAAATAACCAAGACAAATCAAGTAACCTTCCCAAATACAAAAACAAAAAGTGACGTAATTTCAGAAATAAAAAATCATGCGCACGCTTTATTTATATTACCTTATTTCTTTTATAACCATATAACCCCTGATTATTAAAAATACATGATCATCCTGCACAAGGTACTACAGGACAGAATCTTATCCTGGTTCAGGTGCGTCTCCGAGGCATGGAATTCTCTGATTCATAGTGCTTCTTTTATTTCTACACAGACCCACTTCGCCACCAGCTTCGCTAGAAAGCCCAAAATTCTGTTACTTGGCAATTGGGACGATCAGCCAATGGACGACGAATACAAAAAGTTGGGCTTCCCTCTATAGGGTTGGGTGTCCGGGCCAATGGCTCTTGTCATGGGATGGTATGTTTGTCTAGTTCATTCTGGTTCATTCCTAACGTAAATAACTACTGCTCGATCAAAACAATTGTATTATGGAACCCTGCGTTAAGGATATCTCTACAACTTCCTGAATTCAGTTTAAAGACACCTGATCATTTCCATGATATTCTTGGTCTCGGATTTGATGTTAAAAGAAACGATTACAAGGTTATTAGGATCCCGATGCCAAGCGAAGGTGTTCCTAGGCAATACGAGATTTTTGAGTTGAGTCAAAATGCTTGGAAGATTGTCCCTCCTAACAAATCTCCTCCTGATTTGTTTGGCTTACCGCCGGTTTATTTGAAAGGATCGCCCCACTGGATTAGCAAACTATGCACCAGTATTGTTGCCTTATATTTTGTAGAAGAGGAATTTCTAGAAATGAATAGCCAGGTCCATTGAACAATCTTGATAAGGATTGTGGTGAAAGATGAGCAATACTTATCAGCAATATTTTACTCTCATTATACGATTGAGGACCATGCGGCAATATATGTCTGGGTGATGAAAGAGTATGGCGTGAAGAAATCATGGTCCAAGCTGTTCACTATCCACAATCTGATGATGGGGCATCTCGAAGAACCAATCTGTTTCAGAACAAATGGTGAAATGCTTGTAAAAACGATGGATGTGATGTTGGTTTACTATGATTGTAGCACCGATACAGAGACCATTGTTGAGTACGACTCTCTTTAAATTTGTTGTTGAACATTTGGAAACTTTAGCCCTACTTCAAGTTCCTGGGACATCAAAAATAAAGTAAGAGAAACGGGCGTTAGATAGGAGGAAGAAGGTTTGGATAGAGGAGGCTTGTGTGGCCCAGCATATTAAGGAATGGGCTACGTTGTGCGCAAGTCATGCAACTGGAAGATTCATCCCGGGCATCTATTTTGAATTTACTTTTTGAACTAATATTATATCTGCAAATATCGAATTCTGAACTTCTGTTTTATGTTTATTTTGGCTATTCAGATGCTATTATAACATGTCAAGTTCTGTAACAAAATTTGTCCATCTATTTTGTCCCTCCAATCATTAAAGCAATGTGGATTCACGGACCTGTCACAAATATGGTTGAATATTCTTGTGTTTCTCTAGGTGATGCAAGTGTCGTAGATGCTACTTTCATTAAACGATGGTAGGAATTCGACTCAGATTGACTCATATTTATTTTAAAAAAGTGACTATTGGCAAATTGGAAATTGCTGTTTTTTTTACATATTTCTTATGCAGTTTTGTTCTCGTAATCCTTGTTGCGAAATGCTCAAGTTGTTATTAACGTACGTGTAAGATGACTTGAGTATACTGCTTTCTCAAGGCCAGTCCGAGGTCTGTAGGGTTTTTAATTGATGTATGATTTTATTGAATACAACTAATTTTGTATTGTTTTTAATAAGTTTCTGGAAATTTAAGTAGCCCATGTTTTAATCTCCAGGCCAATTAATTTCTTGGAAAGAGATTAAATTAGGTGAAAGAAAAAAAGTTTGTAGTGTTGGGTATATTTTATATTGAATACTCCAAAAATGAACCAACCCCGTAATTAATACATACACTAACTGCAAATCGATTGAGTAAAAGATACCCTTACTCTGCTAATCTATTCGATAAAACTAGGCATTCGCCTGTAATTTAGTACAAGGGATTTCAACATTTGTACGTATGTATTTTTATATTTTAATAAAAAAAAAGCGCTTATAAAAAAACGTAGGCCACATCAGGTTCTATAATAGAATTTTTTCGGGTACTATCCCTCTGCAACAACCCCATTTTACATCACCGTTACTCTCGTGTGAACTCGTGGCAACTTTGTAGAAATTATTCTGGAATTTGGATTTGAATAGCTTCGTGATACAACTTTATTTGTATTTGAACTAATATGCACAGTTTTATATCTTTTGCGATAACGCGAGGTTCGAACTTATATTAAACTGTTGGAAACGAAAATAATGATGGCCTTTCCGTGGGGTATTTTGGTAATTTCACTCTCGGGAGTAACTACTGTTAGTACCTCATGAAGCACTTTGCCTTGTGAAAAATACTATGTGGAAACTTTGCCTTCATGAAGGATGCTTCAGGAAAGGTGCTTCAGGAAGGGTGCTTCAACAAGGGTGCTTAAGGAAGGGTGCCTAAGGAAGGGTGCTTCAAGAAGGGTGCTTAAGGAAGGGTGCTTCAAGAAGGGTGCCTAAGGAAGGGTGCTTCAAGAGGGGTGCTTCAAGAAGGGGAAAAGTGACTTCTTAAAGCATTTTATCTCCCAAAGGTGACAAAAAAGGATATTTTACCTCCTTGGAGGAGGTCTTCGTGCGCGTCTTCCATAAGGGAAGAAATGACTTCTCGAAGTTCTTTTCCTTCCGAGAGTGACTAAAAGGAATATTTCACCTTCCATAAGGTGTCTTCCTAAAGCAAACCCTTTGAAGGGGGTTTTTACTTAGACTTATTTTGCCTTCCATAAGGAAGGTGTGTGAAGGTGCCTTCCGTAAGGAGGGTGTGTGAAGATGCTTTCCATAAAGAGGGTGTTTGAAGGTGCCTTTCGTAAGAGAGGTGCAAAGAGCTTACCTTGCCTAAGCGAGGTGTCAAGAGCCTATTTCACTAAGGGAGATGCTAAAAGAGCTCACCTTGCCTAAGGGAGTTTTAAGAGCTCACCTCGCCTAGGAGAGATTCAAAGAGTGAGCTTGCCTAAGGGAAGTGTCAAAGGTTCACCTTGCCTAAGGGAAATGTTAAAGGCGTACCTTGCCTAAGAGAGGTGCAAAGAGGCTACCTTACCCAAGAGGGTGTGAAGAGCAATACCTCGCTTTAGGAAGGTTCAAAGAGCGAGCTCGCCTCAGGAAGGTGCTAGAGGGGCTAGGGGACCGTGCGCGATCAAAGGAGATAAACTCGGGCTCTGAATCCACAGGAAGGGATAAACCCGGTGAACTATGTGATAAGGGTAGCTCCGGCTCAAGATAAGGATAAGCGTCCCCAAAGATAGGCATTGGAAGAGTCCGAGTGCAAGGAGGAGACAGAGTTCCAGTGCAAGTAGGAGGGAGAGTCTGAGTGCAAAGAGGAGACAGAGTCTTTCGCCTATATAAAGGACGTCCGAGGGAGGCATCAAGATCATCCAACAATCAACCACACAAAATCTTCACAAAGCTCAAAGCTTCTATCTTAGTTCTTAAGTCGGGCATTAGCGCTTGGTTAGGAGGTCGGGCATTAGAGCCTGATAGTTGGCCGGGCATTGGAGCCTGGTTAGGGAAGCTTAGTTAGGTGAGGGTAGTGGTGATCGTTTGTGATCACGTTCGGTTTTGTTGGGCGCTGACCTTGAGACGTGCCTTCAAGCTGTCAAGAGATCGTCCTTGACACCTTGTTACATTTTCCCCACAACAGTTTTTTGGCACGCTCGGTAGGACTAGGAGAACGTCTAGAGAAGGAGGCGAACCTATTCCAGCAAGATGACAAAGAACAATATACCACACTCTTCTCAACACTTTGTTAAAAAGAATATGACTAAGGCGGCTCTTCCCAAAGAGCCGAGAAATTCAATCAATATGATACCCCCATGGGAGCGAGACGTATCTCCTAGTGCTCAAAAGAGCATACCCCCATGGGAGCGGGCCATATCTCCTAGTGCTCAAATGAGCATACCCCCATAGGAGTGGGCTATATCTCCTAGTACTCAAACGAACATACCTCCATGGGAGCAGGCCATACCTCCTAGTGCTTAAACGAGCATACTCCCATGGGAGCGGGCCATGCCTTCTAGTGCTCAAACGAGCATACCCCCATAGGAGCAGGCCATATCTCCTAGTACTCAAATAAGCATACCTCCATGGGAGCAAGACGTATCTCCTAGTGTTCAAACGAGCATACCCCCATGGGAGCAGGCCATACCTCCTAGTGCTCAAACGAGCATACCCCCATGGGAGCAGGTCATATCTCCTACTGCTCAAACGAGCATACCCCTAAAGGAGCTAGCCATACCTACTAGTGTCCTAATGGACATAAGGAGGAATATCAACACGGCTTTTTTCAAAGAGCCGGACCATACGGCTCTCTCTAAAGGGCTGACTGATACAGCTTCTCCCAAAGAGTTTACTAAATCTACTCCTAGTGAAAAATCAGTTATTACCGTAGTGAGACAAGATGTCATAGACCGAATGGGACGAATATTTGAGCAACTGGTGGCAAAGCGAAAGGAGACGACTGATCGAATAGAACAAATCACCCAGGAAAGTAAGATGATATCAGCCCGAGTAGAAAAGATGGCGACCACAGCTATCCAAGAAGATCAAAAATATGAAGAAGCACCACAGTCGACCTCATTCGTGGCTCCAATTGGAATAGTAAGCCTGAAGAAGGATGAAGAAATCGATAATCAAGGCTAAAGTATGCTACCCCTAGAAAACCTACAAAACACACTCCAAAGACAAAAGGTTAAAGACATACAAGACTCTGTTAGGAGAGGGCAATCAGAAGACCTAATGGAGGTGCTTGAAGAGAGAAGTCCTCCCAGGGGTTCAAGGAGATTGCAAGAGGCTCCTGAAGGCTTAAGGAAGATACCAGGGGGGCAGAAGAGATGTTCCAAGTCATCAAGACACCCCACAGAAGGCAGATGGAGGTCTCACCCTTATGTTAAGGTCGACCTCCAAGAAGGCACAAAAGCAAGACAAATTATCTTTGGTCAACTAAGAGAGAAGAGACCCTCATCTGAACTCGAGAGGCAAGAGGTTATTGAAGAGCTAAAAAAGATACCCGGGGGACAGAGTAGGCACCCAAAATCTCTTTGGTACCCTCTAAAAGGTAGATGGAGATCTCACCCCTATGTCAAGATCAACCTCCAAGAGGACATAAGCATGAGGCAAAGTATCTTCAACCGACTAGGAGAAAAGAGACCCTTGCTAGAGCCTTTTTTACCGGAGATCCTCACAAAGACTCAAAAACGACATCTTGAAAGAAAGGTCCAAGCACAGAGACAGATCATTGAGGATCTTGAGAGACTGCTAAAAGACCACAGGGCTCGACTCCGAGAACAAGAGACTCTCTTGAGCTTGCCCATAGTGTGATATAACACGGCTATCAAGCAAGGCTGGCCAACCCAAGGTGATGTTCTAGACCTTGATAGAGGCAAGGTATCAAGATCAGGTGAAAGAAAAATACCAGACAAAGGGCTAGACAAGAAAAGACCTGGTGATAGAAGAGCACCAAACAAGAGGCTAGACAAGGGAAGGCCTCCTACAAGAGAGGATCAACATAAAGGCTCAGACAAGGGAGATCCTCTTAGAAGAGAGGATCAACACATAGATCTGAAGAATCTGAGCACAAAAAGGTGGATACCCAAGAATAGGGCCAAGGGCCTTTCTAAAGATAAACCAACTGAAGAACCACCTCTTGAAGAACCACCCCTTGAGAAGGGCAAGAAGAAGGCAGTTATAAGCTGTACACTTGATATAGGAGCTTCTGAGAAGCTGAGGTTACACACCTTCTCTGAGACAGCCGAGGAAGATAAGAGAAGTCTATCTAGCTTAGATGAGGAAGACAAGCTAGACTTATATGGTGCTCCTCTCAGTGAAGAAGAATTTATGAAAATGAAGATGAGGGCATGCATGGAAGAAGACCAAAACAATGAAAAGTTGACACTCGATGATAGTATGAGTAAAGACAACTTGAGCAAAGAGGAACAAGACCTGAAGATAGTAGCTATAGACGAGAACCCATTTCAGGCAGCTACCAACTATGTTGAGGCGGCCTTCTATAACAAGTCCATCATGCCAACCACCCTCACATGGTGCAATAAAGGGGAACAGGTCGTTGGCTATGCAAGCTCGGTCGAACAAGGAATTCCCTTACCTGATCAACCCCCAGAAGTCATACCCAAAAGGCAAGCCCTTAGGCTTACCTTTCGAGTCTAAAAGAAGAGAAGAGGTGTAGACAGGGCGGTCGGAGGTCTACGCCTTGTCGCAGCATGAAGCGGCCGAATTTATCTTTGAAGAGGACGGCCAAGACCCCATGGAGATGTTGAAAATGAACAACCTCCATTCGGCCCCAAGCAAGTTAGATGATGCTAAGGCCGAAGTGAGGGACCCCTTGAAAGAGATATTACTTCACTCAGAAGAGGGAAGCTGGCCCATATTCATTAGTGAATGGCTCCCTAGAGACTTTGAAAAAGACCTTTGCTTGCAAGAGGTGAAACAATCATCGCCTACAAGAGGTGAAACAACCTTCACCTACAAGAGGCAAAATAACCTTTGCCCACAAGAAGTGAAATGGCCTCTTCTATAAGAGGTGAAAAGACTTTCACCTGCAAGAGGTGAAATGACCTTTGGCTCTATAAGGGATAAAATGACCTTCATCTACAAAAAGTGAAATGATCTTTGAAGGTCTATTATGCCTATCAAGCGGTGAAACAACCTTTGCCTATGGAAAGCTTACCGATTTGGAGCTTTGAAGGAGATCAAGGTCTACATGGTGACACTTCTCATTTTAAAGATTCAAAATGTCACCATGTGGGGGTATTGTTGGAAATGAAAATAATGATGGCCTTTCCATGGGGTTATTTTGGTAATTTCACCTCTCGAGAGTAACTACTGTTAGTACCTCATGAAGCACTATGCCTTGTAAAAAATATTATGTGGAAACTTTGCCTTCATGAAGGATGCTTAAAGAAGGGTGCTTCAGGAAGGGTGCTTCAAGAAGGGTGCTTAAGGAAGGGTGCCTAAGGAAGGGTGCTTCAAGAAGGGTGCTTAAGGAAGGGTGCTTCAAGAAGGGTGCCTAAGGAAGGGTGCTTCAAGAGGGGTGCTTCAAGAAGGAAAAAAGTGACTTCTTAAAGCACTTTATCTCCCAAAGGTGACCAAAAAGGATATTTTACCTCCTTGGAGGGGGTCTTCGTGCGTGTCTTCCATAAGGGAAGAAATAACTTCTCGAAGTTCTTTTCTTTCCGAGAGTGACTAAAAGGAATATTTCACCTTCCATAAGGTGTCTTCCTAAAGCAAACCCTTTGAAGAGGGTTTTTACTTAGACTTATTTTGCCTTCCATAAGGAGGGTGTGTGAAGGTGCCTTCCGTAAGGAGGGTGTGTGAAGATGCTTTCCATAAGGAGGGTGTTTGAAGGTACCTTTCGTAAGAGAGGTGCAAAGAGCTTACCTTGCCTAAGCGAGGTGTCAAGAGCCTATTTCACTAAGGGAGATGCTAAAAGAGCTCACCTTGCCTAAGGGAGTTTTAAGAGCTCACCTCGCCTAGGGGAGGTTCAAAGAGTGAGCTTGCCTAAGGGAAGTGTCAAAGGTTCACCTTGCCTAAGGGAAATGTTAAAGGCGTACCTTGACTAAGAGAGGTGCAAAGAGGCTACCTTACCCAAGGGGGTGTGAAGAGCAATACCTCGCTTTAGGAAGGTTCAAAGAGCAAGCTCGCCTCAGGAAGGTGCTAGAGGGGCTAGGGGACCGTGCGCAGTCAAAGGAGATAAACTCGGGCTCCAAATCCATAGGAAGGGATAAACCCGATGAACTATGTGATAAAGGTAGCTCCGACTTAAGATAAGGATAAGCGTCCCCAAAGATAGGCATTAGAAGAGTCCGAGTGCAAGGAGGAGACAGAGTTCTAGTGCAAGTAGGAGGGAGAGTCTGAGTGCAAGGAGGAGACGGAGTCTTTCGCCTATATAAAGGATGTCCGAGGGAGGCATCAAGATCATCCAACAATCAACCACACAAAATCTTCACAAAGTTCAAAGCTTCTATTTTAGTTCTTAAGCCGGGCATTAGCGCTTGGTTAGGAGGTCGGGCATTAGAGCCTGATAGTTGGCCGGGCATTGGAGCCTGGTTAGGGAAGCTTAGTTAGGTGAAGGTAGCGGTGATCGTTTGTGATCACGTTCGTTTTTATTGGGCGCCGACCTTGAGACGAGCCTTCAAGCCGTCAAGAGATCGTCCTTGACACCTTGTTACGTTTTCCCCACAACATAAACGATAATAAATATTCAGCTGTTAAGAATATATATTGTTCCTCATATAAATGTAAAAATTATCTATTATATTTTAGATAATTCAATTAAGATGACTCTCGTATAATTAAATTCTATAATTGATAATTCTTAGGAGTAAGAATTTTCTTATAACTTTGATTAGTTTAATATTACATAAGAGGACCTAATAGTGAACTGTTCAAACAATTAGATCATAATTATAACTTTGGTTATTAATTTATAATTGTATCATAATTGATCATTCTAACTGGTGTTTGACGATGTGTTTCATTGTGAATTATGTTATCATAACTTGACAAACTATTCACGATCGAATGAACCATTCCATTCTAATGAAATGAATTATTTAATCATAAATGATTAACCGTGTACGTATTCCA